>VURO01002219.1:11849-40125 GCA_015108175.1 Pelvicachromis taeniatus
GTTACTACAGGATTTTCCAACAATAAAAGCGTCACATTTTTAAAACAGGAGTATAAATAAAACAACCGCTATTCTGTATTTTATGAGAGGGGAATCAGCTATACTGTGTTAGGTTGAGTCCTACCCCAGTGCTTTACCTTGATGACGCCGTGGTATAGCCCCGGCATGTGCGCTGACTGTTTTGCATGACATGTCAGCGCACCAATCAGTTGCAGAGGAGCTGATTGAGTCTACTTCCCTACACTGGAATAACTGAGGGGAAACGGACGGACGGCGATCGCACACGGATATCTCATCATCAGAAGAGCCTGTGCCGTCAGATCGCATCTGAGAGACCTCCTAGATACAGCGGGCCATCATTTCTCTTTCGACCCGGTCACAGTGTCTGCTGCAGGGAGATGGCCGGTATTCTGGCGTGGTTTTGGAATGAGAGATTCTGGCTCCCTCACAATGTAACCTGGGCTGACTTAAAAAACACAGATGAGGCAACGTTTCCGCAAGCCGAGGATCTCTATCTGGCTTGTCCTTTAGCATTCTGCATCTTTATGATACGACTGGTTTTCGAAAGGTGGGTCGACGCGCACATGCGTTAATCCAGGTGGCTGTGATACGGTCTTCTTTTGTCGAAATATTCCGGCGAACGATGCAGCACACCCCGCTGTCCATGTGTGTCAGTCTGGTACCTAAACAATGGCATCTTGTCTGGTTAGCCCACAAATCACTAGGGTGATCATCTTTCTTTCTGCAGGGCCGCAGCGTTACGCGCTGTCTGCATTTGATGCATCTGTCGGTGCACACACACATGCACACGCTGCACAGCCAAAGTTACCATACCTGGCCAATCCACTCACCATCCTCTCAACCCAAACCATAATTTCTGCAAAGCATTGTGCTAAAAACCGGCTTCTTTAACCTATCTTGTCGGTGGGGGGGGGGGTTGTGTTTTGTTTTGTTTTTCATTGCTCCATTTGTGATGTTTTGCATGTTGCATCATCGTGTTTCTGACAGTTAAGCCACGGTAGTCTCATCACTGTAATGCTTGTGAGCAGAGTTTCTTTACAAAGTAGTGAGTGGGGCCTTACATGGCCACACTAAAGCGTCATTTACGCTCGGTATGTAACAAAGTTAAAATCATCAGATTATGTTTGACTTGCTGGTGTTTCATTCATAGAATATATGTCTGTGTAAGGGGAGTTTTTATTATTTTTATTTTATTTTTTTTTTATTCATGTAGAGAGCCACGTGTTAACTTTAGCAACTGACTGTCAACTCTTGCGTACTTCCTCACCACATCTTGCTAAACAAGTCACACTGTGGTGTCATTTACTGTCTCTTCATCAATACTACGTGGATACTACACTTCAGCAATTCAACGTATACTATTTTCCCCACTCTGCGTTAAAGCGTTTGTGGTCAAAAGGTTTTTACAGTACACTATTATTCAGCATCTGCAGAGAAAGATTATGCATCACTGACTGCTCCTTAATTTAAAGAACAAAAGAACACAGACTGAGTCTCTTAATATGTAAATGGTGTCATGATCTGGTTATTGCAGGTTTATTGCCAGACCATGTGCCATGGGCCTGAAGATCCAGACTAATGGGCCGCAAAAAGCACAACCCAATGCCATCCTGGAGAAGGTCTTCACTGCTATAACAAAGGTTATCCACGTGTTTTTTTTTTCTCTCTCATTGTCATTCAGTTGTAACATAATAACTGACCTACATCTAACTTATGGGGTGTTTATATTTTCTCGACAGCACCCAGATGAGAAGAGGCTGGAGGGTCTCTCCAAGCAGCTCGACTGGGATGTGCGGACCATTCAGCGCTGGTTCAGACAACGACGCAACCAAGAGAAGCCCAGCACTCTGGCCAGATTCTGTGAGAGCATGTAAGACAAGCTATAGTCAAGATATTCCTCACTTAGCTGCACGCCGTGTTTCCGCTGCGTGTTTCTTTTTCTCTGTAAACATCAGAGTTTGTGCATTGGTGCTTAACTTTTGGCCACAGTTGTTGTGAGTGTAGTCATTTGAATCGGCGGCGCCGTTTTACCACTTATCAACAACACATCTGTGACAGCCGTAAAAGCAGGAATGGTTAATGACTTTAAATATCGGGCTTGTTTTGTGTCGCTGCAAGTTCATTTTCATACTGTGTGGAACTGAAGGTAAATTGTGTGGGTGCACATACTCATAAAAAACAAATTAGGGAAATGGAGGCAGGAATGTAAAGGGGAAATTTGAGGGCTGTAGTGAAAGATGCTCATTAAAATCCTTATCTTGCTGGAGTTTTTTTTTTTTTTTTCTTTGACCATCAACGTCACCCCTAAAGATATTGAATATATGGAGCAAATTGTGACATTTGACAAAATGATACAGAGGAGAGCCGAGAACCAAAATATTAACTCAATCTAAAACAAAATTGTCCTGTCCAATTTGAGAATTAATAGGACAAGCATAGCACAAGATAGGAGACGAGATCTGAATTTAATTGAGTTTAAGATAAACTCCTGATACTGTTCAAGTTGTAAGCCAATCAACCTTTCTTTTGGATCTCACTGACATCTCATGCAGTAATTATTTCAAACAAGTCAAGACTAGAACAGTGAGGGAAGAAAAGAGCATTTTAAGATCTTAAATTGGGATCCTGCTAAGATGAGAGGAAGGCTTTTTCTCAAGAGTGAATTGATGTTAAATTGAGCTGAGGTATGTGCAGGAGAAACACACTGGACACAGGTGATATATTATGTTAAATTTCCCTCTCAGTTATTGTTACGTTGAGTCTTCAACTGATAATCAATCAGCTATCATTTATTTCAGCTCTGTGATCAAATTGAAGCAGAAATGCTGGTGTGGTCCTTTAAAAGCTTATAAGAGGGCTGCTTCAGTTTTGGTTAGTCAGTGCTGTGTCTTACACGGCTTATGAAGATTGCAACATAAATGCTGGTGCTGCTGTTGGATAATAGTCCCAGTGCGAACCAGCAAACCCACTCAGTCTGTAATAGAGAACTGGCTAATCTGCAGTAAAGCATTTGCCATCAGGGAGATTGTAGTTACTTGGTGTGTGATGTTAAAGGCCAACGAGCGAGTGTCGCTGTCAGAGCACAGTCATGTCTGACACCGGTAGAGCAAATCTGGCAGTTTGAGACACAGGGAGCCTCACATCTTCTGATCTGCCTGAGGCTGCTGTTCACTCAGGAGACCACTGTCAGCTGATTAGACCACTGGACTCCTGTTACAAGCTCAAAGAAGAATCTGAACAAACAAACAAAAAAAAAATCTAAAAAGAGATTCGATTTGTGCATCTATGAAATATGTAAGGGCTTTTTGTACATGCTTTGCTGGCATTCGTTCTATCACAGCAACACCCGTGCCGAAGCTGTTATCTGCACTCAGCATAATTGATAGCAGACAACACAGGGCTTTGCAATAGTTTGTCCAGGTTGTGAGTCTCAGTTGCCCACAGTGCAGTCCTCCAAACGGGCTGGCTTCAGTCCTTCTAGCAGTGATTGTGCTCTAATTAGGCCCTCATGCCCAGCTGTTGCAGACTGATAGGATTCTTTGTCTCTCAGTTGTCATGATGGCTGATTTGGTGTCTGTTCTTTTCATTATGCAAACTGGGAGCATGTAGTAGACACATTTGGTCTGAAAATAATGAAGTCTCTGCATGGACTTTGTCTCCCAGCTATTGTTACCCAGACAGACTCCAAAAAAAAAAGAGAGAGAGAGAGAAGGAAAAAAGTCATCCAGTCAAGTGCAAGTGTACAGTTTTGGGGGGTTTTTTAGCAGCAAACCTGCAGTAACTTTGTTCATTTGGAAGGGAACAAAATCCAGAAACAAATGAAAACTCACTCAGACTAAGAGGCTTCACAGTAAATTAAGATTGTGCAGTGTGCTTGGGTAGTAGAGCCCTTCCTCTTTTCAGTTCTTGGTCATTACAAGCTGAGGCAGGGGCTTGCTTTGATGTGCTCAAAAGCTCCAGTTGTCTGATCTCATCTTCCTCTATCCTTCTTCATCGTTGCTTTCACTGAGAACAAAGAAATTATCACAAAGAATACAATTCACACTTTTTTTCTTTGTTTTAAAGACAGTAACATAGAATGTCTGCGACTAAAGTTTACATTATTAAATAAT
The DNA here is from genome assembly GCA_015108175.1 of Pelvicachromis taeniatus. Lineage (NCBI taxonomy): Eukaryota > Metazoa > Chordata > Actinopteri > Cichliformes > Cichlidae > Pelvicachromis > Pelvicachromis taeniatus. Next base: position 15,983 of record VURO01002219.1, read on the forward strand.
GATGATTTTAGCCTTATATTATCTATCTCAGGTGTCCCTTGATATTTGATGCATAATTAAATCCAAGTTCATTTTTGTTGCTTTTGGATATTACCCAACGCACATTTTCAACAGCAGTCCCTTGATAGGCCCTAATGGTTCGAGTATCCCTTAAGATTACACGTTACTGTTTCAAATACTACAAAAAAGCAACTCCCAAAAGCAAAATACAAATGAAAGCAAATCACATAAGCATCTGTATTCTGATTTCATGTGCAGAAATGGCAAGCTGAGGTCGTTATTGCAGCTCTGTCTAGTTTTTGACCAGCAACGACTGTTGTAGAGAAAGTTTTAACATCCAACTCCGCTTTCAGGGGCTTCAGACAGATGTGTCTTTAACTGAAAATGCAGTTTCAGCAAAGGAAGTCACAGTGTGTAATTCTCGAGTTATATATATATTTTCAGTTAATTTTCATGTGGGTATTATTTGTGACAATGCCTCATCTAGAGCTACTTTCACAAGGCTGAGTTTTTACACCAGATGCCCTTACTGACAGTTTCTGGAATCGAACCGGGGCTTTCTTTTTATTGTTAGGCGAATGTGTAAACTACTATACATTCCTCCGCTAGCATTTTACAAACAGCTGGATCTAACCAAAATACTTTTCAGATGGATTAATAATACAAATGTACAAGAAGCCATGCACTGAGTGCACGTTGAAACCAGTGGTCAGAGACAGATATGCCAACATAATCGCACCTACATAATCACAAATAAATGAATTGAAGCTAAAGCCTATTGAAGCAAGCTCAAACAAAGATTAAAACTAAATAAATCAAAGTAATACAAAAAGAATCAACTGCAAGATTGTCAAATCTACATTTAAAAATATCAATAACATCTCAAAATGTACTTTCCTAACTTTTAATTGGACTTAAAAAAAATTCAAGTCTGCAGTAGATTATCGAAACTGAATCGCTGCATTTAAACTCTCCAGAAATATGTAATTATTAGCAACTTAGACTACCAGCATCCTCATTACTGCTTTTCCTCTAACAACACGTAGGTGTGTGAGTCTCATACATTTCAGAAGCAGTTTGCCAGACTCCAAGCTGACAAGTAATAACTGTATTCATGCGACACACCTAGAATATGCTTAAGGTAATGCTCGGATGCAAACACAGTCTTTTTATAAGTGCTTAATCACGATTTAATAAATTGTTTATTATGTCTGATGAAAGGCTGGATTTCAAATTTAGACAGCTCAACTAATCACGGTGAGTTCAAATGCGCCTGTTTAGACAGGACATTGCTTGAGGGAGGAAATAATTGCAGGGGTGACTTTGATTTGATTAAAAACTCAGTAATGAGGCTGCTTTTATTCTGAAGGCAGCGCCTAGTGTTGGAATAAAATCATAAAAAGCAGATCGTACTGGCTCATTTAATTTACCTTTGTCACTTCTCCAGGTGGGAAGTCTGAGCACCAGCTGGCTGCAATTGTCTGCATTCGTACTGTTCAACATAACAATTAGACATGAATCTCCAGCTTTATCAAAATTCACCAGTCAAGAAGCTTTGTCCCCTCATTGCAGTTAGATCAGCAGCAGCAGCTCTGATAGTTTTCAGGTAGCAGTAGGTGCCCCTCCTACCTATGCATATTTGACTACTTTGGCTTAATTACATAGACATGATTTTAAATTACTGAAATGAAAAAGCTTGTTAAGTGCCAGTTTGTTTTAACGTGGTGCCGGAACATGGCGAGCAGTCTGAGGGATAATGTGTGTAGCCGTTTTCTTTGAAATGCACATTTAAATGACCCATCTCTCAGCTGCCCTGAAAGCATCTGCTGAGCCCATCGTAGTTTGTATGCCTAAATTTGCATAAAAATAATCCTATTAACCACAGCTGATACACGGTATTGTTTAGTTAAAAGTATAATTGGCTCATAGCTTTTCCATCGAGTGCACCAAATACACAGCAGCTCTTAGGTAATTCAATTTAAAAAGTGCCAGTTTGCTCAACTGTCATCGTCAATTTGAAAAAGTGTAACTCATAATGACAAAACTCAATCGGTGCCTGACGACAGGAAAAAAAAGCTTTTCAAAGGAAGCATTTGTGAGTCATTGTGATTGTACGTATATAGCAGTGATTCAGTAGCACTTCTAAAAGACTCTTGCAGGCTTCATCAACCAGTTGCCATGCAACAGTCTTTACTGTGTTTCAGGTAGACTCGTCCAGCTGATTTGGTCTTACAATACTGTTGATCAGGCACAAAAAGCAGTTTATGGTGGCTTCCACAAGCGACGCGTCAATGTGGTAATAATCCCTCTAGTAGTCATCACGAGTAACAGCTCACATCCACGTCTAAGGGGCGGCTCTGCTGCACCTGCACGGAGGAGCCGATATTGATTTACCTTGTTCTCCTTTTTTGAATGTTTATGTAACGTGCACGTTCATGGAGTTTCAGGGCCTGCGGCTGTCAAAAGGTGTTTGATTTGAGGTCATTGCTGAAGCAACCACACCGTGCAACCTTTAAAGTATGCAAATGCTTGTTTCACATGACAGGATCCACAGCGTCTGTCACAGCCATCAGTGGATGTTTTCTTCCGTGTCATAGAAGTCAAGCTCTGCTTTGTTCAATTCGTGGAGTTATAAAAACCTGTTTTCAAAACCTGTTTTCAAAAGGGGGTTTATGCTATAGTATATAGCATATAGTATATAGCATAAACTCTATAGTAACTTATAGTAATCAGCTGAGTCAAATGACTAGTGTTTGTGTTATTAGACTGACTGTCTATTGGGTTTAGGAGGTTTTCTACTCATTCAGAAGATGACTGATTCAGTCTAGTTCATATGAGAGCAAAGGTCTGAACCCAAAGGTTCATCCATAGGTATGTGTATGTGTGTATAACAGATGAAAGATCTGTATACGTAGAATAAAGCACTTTGTGAATGTAAATTGTAGCTTAAAAAGCACTTTGAGTAGTCAAGAAATACCAGAAATACCCTGTATCAATCTCAATCCATTTGCCAGGTGTTGCCTTATATGCAAATCTAAGGAGCTTGGAAAGAAAAGTTGCTTCAAGTTGCTTCAAGATGTTTCACCTCTCCTCCAAGAAGCTTCTTCAGGTCTAAGGTCAAATGTTGGAGAGGCCCAGATATAAGCCCTATATTGTCGTCCCCCCCAAGAGGGACAATGGACCCCCTAATGGTCCTCTACCTCTTGGGGGGGGGGGGGGGGGGGGGGTGTCGCCCCCATAGGGCTTAAATCTGGGACTCCCCACCATTTGACCTTAGAACTGAAGAAGCTTCTCGGATGAGAGGTGAAACATCTTCAAGCAACTTTAAGAAGTCCAGACGCTTTTCTTTCCAAGCTCCTTAGACTACGATGATCTAGATGACTGAGAACCTTCACAGACAAACCACTGCAGATATTACTGCTACTCTAGAAGAAATCACTGTAATATCAGAGAAAAGAGCGATACTCTACTCCGAGCATGGCTCTTTTGTTTCAGTGTGGAATTCTCTGTCCAGCTGTCACCTGTTTGGTGTGTGGAGATGCATTAAAAAGCATACTGTAAGATAACAGTGATATCTCAGAGGATTTAAATATTTAATGAAGTCATCACTGTTTTTCCTTGTGGGTTAATTTGTCTCCATTTGGAGACACGAATGAAATAATTGGTGTAATGCAGCTTGCACAACTATGGAAGCTGCATTAGAGCAATTAGGTGGCTTGCTAAGGGGCCAATCTTGAATTATTCCTCCCAATAGATGACCAGGATAAGTAGGATGTATTTTATAAACACATCTTTGATCACCGATGTGTCTGAAGCAGTTTCCTTCTTGTAAGCTCGGAGTCAGACCTCGTGATGACTTTCCCTATCATTGTGTAGCTGTGGTTACTGTAATTTATGTGCAGGGTTACATAAAGCAGAGAAGGGTTGGGATTGAACAGAGTGTTTTTTCCCCTCCAGACCTCACCGGGAAAGTCAGTGATGTCCTATTTTAATTGATTTGCCCTAGACTGCAGAGTTGAATAAGAAGACCTTATACCACTTCCAGTTCCTAATTACAGACATAACAGCCCCATTGTGCACCACAGTGTGTTGCACCAAGGGATTAAACAAAATAAATAGCATACAGCACGAGTGGTATTAATTCAGATTCTGGAAAACATTTTGTGATGCAGGTCATTATCCTCCACAAAATGGTCTCAGAATGATAGGCTAGACATTTGTTTGGATTCTGTAGAAAATAGAAATCAATGTGGAAAAAACCCAAGAAGATAAATATAAACAACTGCAAATACGCGTGCACTGCAGAGCTAGAAGAGGCTGTCTTTAATATTAGTGTTGCTCCAGACTAGACCAAAACTAAAATCCACTGCTGTTACACACATTTTTAAGGTTACACCCCCAAAAGAAACAGTCAAGGTCACAAAAATATTTTGATTTTTGCGGTCAGATGAGTCTATATTCATGATGTTTTTATTTGTTTCAGGTGGAGATTTACATTCTACTTATACATATTTACATACGGAGTACGATTCCTTAAAAAGGTAAGACTTACTTGCAGAAAAGTTTCTGTTGCGTGAGCTCAATTTAATATGGATCTGTGAGATTTGAAGCTATTTTCTAAACCACTTAAAGTATAGCGGTACATGATAACATTAAATGAAAGTGATTCATTTTATAACAAAACAAAAATGGAAGCAGCAGAGGAATAAAATGGCCTCTAATCAATCAAGGGTTTTACTATGTTACTACAGTGACTTGTAGTTTTTATCAGCTGGAAGACAATGTTCAAATGTGTCAGAAGGGCCAGTTGCTAATACAAAAACAAGGATTTGAAATAATTGAGACAATGACACTTAATCTTTTAGGGCTACCATACCTAAAAGTAATAATAGCATTCATATTGAACATTTTTTATGTTCTGTTAAAAGACATTTTACCTTCATGAACACGTAATGCACGTTTGCGGTGCCCTAAGCCTACTATGTGTAGTTTAAGGGCTTCCCAGTGCTTCCAGTTGAAACCGCTTTTCCTCTTTAAAAAGTCTGAAATTCCAGCAGACACTAAAGGAGTGACATCAATAAGCCACACTTCGTAGAGCTCATACATTTATGGTAACAAGCGAGTTAAGCAAATTTGACTGAAATATGTGGCTGAGATAGGTTTAATAGAGTTCATGCATAAATTCATGAAAATCCGTATATTAACACAATCACAGCAGTGGCTGAGACAGAGTAGGAGAAATCTCTCACAGACACAAGTTGCATGACGAAGCACTTTGTGAAAATAGTTAAGTCCCTGGCAGCCGCTGCTGCAGGCTGCAGGCTCCAGCCTCTGCGGGATTTATTAATAGAGCGGGTCTGGAGAGGAGTGCAGGACACGTAAACGCAGCCACAGTGATGGGTCACTGTTTGCTCATAACACATTTTTTTAGCATCTCAGTTACCATCACTCTTCTCATCTTTACGTCACTACTCGAGATTTTTGTCTTATGGTGGTCCAGCTTCATTTATGAGCAGAACATAGCAATCTAGCATTTAATGAGTTTTATATAAGTCAAAGACTTACTGCTATTATTGTCCCTTAACTCATCAGTCAGTAAGTTTAATAATATTGTTTTATTATATTATGTGATTTTATTTGTCTAAGGTATAAACATTCTGTTCTCATCTCCTGTAGACTCCATGGTTATGGAACACTAAAGAGTGCTGGTACAACTACCCTTACCAGGTAAACATTTACTCAGTTATGTTTACCCATCCTTTGCAATTATGTTACAGCATTGCTGGATTTACTACCTATCAAATATTTAGTTTAACTCTGTTGCTTTGTTTGTTTATGCAGCCACTGACTGTGGACATCCATTATTACTATATACTGGAGCTGTCTTTCTATCTGTCGTTGCTATTTTCCCAATTCACAGACATCAGGAGGAAGGTAATTATGAGTACATGTCATAAAAAAAAAAAAAACACACATCGTGCATGTCCAGTCGCACAAATCATCATTTGTTTGTTAGAAGGGGAAGGAGGACAAGATTATTGACTTACTTATTTATTTTGAATCTAAAAAAAAAAAATGTGTTATTCTTATGCAATTGCAAGTAGCACTATCACAGGAAAGACATCCCGATCCTTTTGTGATTGATGCTTAGTCTGTTTTAATCAGTTTGATTGTATTATCACTGTATAAATTAACAAATCTTTAACACAAAACCAAAACACTTTTATTCTAGCATTCAGACAGTTTACAGAAACTTTCCTCTCACTTTCCCTAGCTGTTGTGGAAAGTTGCTTTTTCTTTGATTATCTACATTTACATAATCCATTCAGCCAATGACTGAATTTACAGTCAAAGGTGACTTTATTAGGTACACCATCCTAGTATGGTTGGACCTCCTTTTACTTTTAGTGCTGCCTTAATTCTTCTTGGCATAGATTCAGCAACGCACTGGAAACGTTCCTCAGAGAGTCTGGTCCATAATGACATGACAGCATCACACAGTTGCCCCAGATTGGTCAGCTGCAAAGATCCGTTGACTGCGGGGGCCATTTAAGTACAGTGAACTCCCCCACACCATTACACCTCTGCCAGAAGCAGTCTGAATCATAAATACAATGCAGGACTTATCCATGCTTTCATGTTGCTTATGCCAAATCCTGACCCTGCGGTCCAAATGATGTAGCAGGAAGTAATTTTGGCGAGGCCGTGTGAGTTGTCTCCTGTTCTTAGCTGACAGGAGGGGCACCCAGAGTGGTCTTCTGCTGCTGTAGCCCATCCGAATCAAGGTTTAACATGTTATGTGTTCAGACCTATACCTTGGTTGTAGCCTGTGGTTATTTGAGTTGCTGTTGCCTTCCTATCAGCTTGAAGCTGTCTGCTCATTTTCCTTTGACCTGTGGCAGCAACAAAGCACTGGATATTTTCTTTTTAGACCACTCTCTGTGAACCCTTTGGACGACTATGTGGCGAAATTCCAGCAAGTCAGCGTTTTCTCAAATCCTCTGTCCAGCATGTCTGGCACCCACAACTATCCCGTGTTCAAAGTCATGCTTAAATGCATTGAGTTGCTGCCATGTGATTGGCTGATTAGATATTTACATTAACGAGTAGTAGAACAGATGTACCTAAGAAAGTGGCCACCGGGGGTATAATGTGTCACACTTCACAAAATGATTTGTGTTGATGTGTTTCAAGTTAAGGCACATGAATACTTATGTGAGACATACATTTATCCTGATGAGAATAACAATGTAATAGAGTTATTCACAGCCGGCATTTCGACTTCACACAGCAGAAGCAATGTTTTTATTAACAGTAGCTGAGATATATGCACCTACTGGCAGTCGAGACAGTAGTTAAAAGGGAATCTTTTTCTTCTCAGTGTTGCAATAAATCACTATAACCAAAGCTCTGTATATTATTAAAAAACACTGTTCTAGGATATATATTTTGCTTATCTGCAAGCAGGTAAATAATTTTTTTTCTCATATTGTTGAGGTTGACTTATTCTATTGCTTTGGACTTTCTTGTACACAAATTAATAAATTATAGTTCGACTTATAAAATGCTACTAAAATCCTAACAAATATATCATATAGTTTATATGTAAAAGAAATGCTTAAGCTAATTTAGGTTCGCTCAAACTAATATTTTACTCAGCTAAAGCAGGGTTTGTTTTTTTTTACCAACTTTTTTGTTTATCAAGTGTGTGTACTCAATAGGTAAATTTATAATCTTTTTTTATTGGTGTCTTATATTTTAGCATTGTTCACAAAGACAGAGAAAGAATTCAATTAAATCTTCTGTATAACTATTAGGACCAAGTTTTTGGTTAAAGCCTAGAACCAGCTAAGCATTGCCTCAATACACTTATATACTATTCTGAGATTACTGCAGTCACGCAGAGCATATGTCTAGTGGTTTTATTGTGAAAGGTTTTTGCACGTACATAGAACAAATCAGGTTTCTGGCACAGGTCGCGCATCTACAAAGTGAAACTGCATGCACGGCACCAGGACTCTGGAGGCAGCTCACCTAAATGGACTGCAATCTGTTTTTAATGCTTCCTGCCCCGTTCAAATGTTCTTATTATATGTTCAGTTCACATTAGATGCTGAAAAATAATTCACATCAGTGCACAGATAATATGACAAGTATGTATAGTAAATGTCTTGCCTATGTTTTGTATTCACCTGTTAAATGTAAAAGCTGCTTTCACAAATAATCAGGTCTATTAAAGTGTACCTTTGCTCATTTCCAGCTCCATATTTCTAGGCTTAACTCTACTAAAGCTGATAGTAATCTTTGCTCTTCAAAATAATCCTTCTGCTGGATTATAGCCCACCCCCTCAGTTCACCCATTGTCTGAAACAAGCCATTTTAGCTGATATGTCTGTGGAGCTACATTTAAGCTAACTTTCTTCCTTTCTTCTGATTGGCTGGCTCTCATAAACAAGAGGTTTTGCCACATGCAGCTGTGTGTATAGCTCCTGTCTTTGACATCATACAGATTCATTAGTACAAAAAACTGTCTGAAATAGAGCCATTAGAGCAATCGGAAATCCTTGGTTTGGGCTTTTAGAGCATGAATGCATGTACACTGACTGATTTAAAACTTGTATATGCATCAGTCATTGTAACTTTATTTGTGCGACAGGAAACAAAGAAAAAGATAATAGCAAACAATCCCTTTATTCTCTGCTGTGCATTCTTTTAAAGAACCAACTTGGTCTGTGCCTGATCTGAAAGTCAGTCCATGGAAGCATTCAATCATCTTCATCCCACTTCATCTTTTTTTATGAAAATGGCCACACTTTTGGCTCATTAAGCATCAATTTGCATGCCTTCCAGCCATGATCGTACTCCTGTCCCCACTCCATCCCAGCTCTGCCCTCTATTCAAACACACTCCGCTCACTGCACTCATAGCAGCAAGCAGCAACCCTCACGATGCCATGCTGTGTATGCCCTCACTCTGTCATCTCTTTGTTGACTGTTGGCATGTTGTCTGTTTTTGTTTCTCCTTTCAGTTTTTTTCATGCACAGCACTACGCTGAGGAGGTCCTCTGCATCCCCTGCCAATTTCAGTATGTTCCCCCTGCACACTCTTGCCTTGCTTTCACTCTCTATCTTGCGTCATTACTCTTCCTGCTCATCTTCTCTCCTCATTCACTTGCCATTTTGGACTGGTTCTGGGTGCTTTAAGCTGCCATCCTCGGATGATTCAGTAGCTAAAGATTTGTTAGAGGAATGCTCCCCTTGTCCCCGGCCCAGCCCTTAGTCATCTGAAGCTCTATTCAAAGCTAGAAAACCTAATGGCTCATACCAATATCATTAGTCGTGTAGTTACAGCAGGGATTGTATTGAAGAAAAATAGCTTTTAGCTCACCAGTTATAACATTTCAGTCAACGCTTAAATGTTTTTAAACTGCGGTCCCGATATGTTGAAGGAAGGTAAAGACGCACACAGGGCCCAGTTCCACCAACACTAAACCACACTCTAAAAAGGAAGATCTTGCAAACTGTTTTCTCAGTGGGATCTTCCCTTTTTGAGACACTGTGCCTGAGATTGTAGGATGTGTGAATATCTAGTTTAAAAAAAAACATACTACTGCAGAAAATGTTGATAAATGCTTGGGCGCTGGGGGTGTATTTGCTATTTTTGTTTGCATCCATTGTAATATGTGCAGCATGCAGTGGCATTTTAAAAGTTCTTTCTATAGTTGTGTGACATTTTGCTGGATGCTGTTTCCCCAGGATTTCCTGATCATGTTTCTGCATCATATGGCAACAATCTCTCTGATTGTATTCTCCTATGTGAACAACATGGCACGAGTGGGAACTCTAGTGATGTGTCTCCACGATGCAGCTGACGTGCTGATAGAGGTGAGGATCGGGGGACTTAGACTACACAGTATTAACAACACACCTTACCATGTAACAACTCTGTGTATATACTATATGAACAAAAGTACTGGGTTGCCTACACATTACACCTACAGGAGCTGCTCAGCCATAGAAACCCATGCCACAAATCTCCTGGTACATTTTTTGTGTGAAACAGTGATGACTTTTATGCATTGTGCATCTCAGCAGTCTCATTCTGTAACTTTATGTGGTTAGCTACTTTGTGGCTTTGTTCCTAAACACTTCCACTTTGCAATTATGCTATTTACAGTTGATTGTGGAGAGTTTGCTTGTGAAATTCCTGCTAAGAGGGAAGAAATTTCACAGTGCCACACTCAGTGAGGTCTTTATAACAATCCACTCTTTCACCAATATTTATAAAGGCAGACTTGCATGTCTAGGTACTTGATTTTATACACCTGTGGCAATAAAACTGAAAACGTCTGATTTCAAAGATGAAGAGATGTGGTCCAATACTTTCGTCCATACAGTGTAGATTAGCTCTAAATTGCATTGCTCTTTACAGTCTAGACTGAATAATTTGGGTTGTTAAAGGTTTTTGTTCTCTAGCACATGCAATTTGTAATACAAAGCTGGCTACTAAGCTAAAAAGTCAAAAGAATGAATGAAAAAACTGCAGTTGTCATGAATGTTATAGTAATTTTGGGCTTTTAATGATTTCTTTGATTTGTTTACTTTCCAGGGTGGAATGATTGTAAAGCATACATATTTAATGAAGTTTAAAAAAAAACAAAAAACAATAATGTGCACAACTTTTTTTTTCTCTCATCCACATAGGGTCAGACTTATTCATATATTATTCACTGACATTTGGGTAAATGTCCCATAGCAAGATGCATCTCAGGTAAACACTTTTGGTAGCCATCAACAAGCTTTAGGCATAATTCTGGCTGAATGTTTGACCAATCATAGTAAAATGGGTAGAGTTCTTTTAAATTGGCCAGTTTACTTTTTAAGCATAGTCCACTCATTTTCAATAGGGTTGAGGTTGGGGCTTTAGGAAAGTCATAGAAAGCCTGGTCCACTCATCCTTCCAATCGGGGAAAAGAACAGTTCAAAGAATATAATTAAAAGCCCAAAATTATTGTGACATTCATGAACAACTGTATGTGTAAGATGTGGCCCTTTTAACACAGAGATCCCAAATATAAAGGTCTTTGATATTACATGACCACCGTGGTTTATTTCATGATTTATGTACAAATTCACTGAGTTTGGTGACAATTCTGAATTCCCATTCTGACCAGTGTCCATCAGTATTAAATGAAGAGGAGGATTAGGTTTAGAGGATCACCTTTTTTTTTTTTTAAGAAAAATCAACGGTGAAGCAGAGGCCCCAGTCCACGAGATCTTCAACACACACCTCTGGCAGAGTTTCAACAGCATTCCGAGGGAGACTGGGGACATTGAGTCCAAATGGACCATGTTCAGCACCTTCATTGCCGAAGCCTGAGCTGAGCTGCAGCCGCAAGGTGGTTGGTGCCTGTCATGGTGGTAACCCCCGAACCAGATGGTGGATACCAGAGGTGAAGGGAGCCACCAAGCTGAAGAAAAAGTCCTACTAGGCTTAGTTAGACTGTGGCATCTGATAGGTACTGACAGGCCAAGCAGAATGCGGCTTGGGCAACGGCTGAAGCAAAAACTTGGGGTGTGGGAGGAGTTTGGAGAGGCCATAGAAAAAGACTTTCGGACTGCCATAAAGAGATTCTGGCAAACCATCAGGCGACTCAGGAGGGGAAAGCGGTGCGGGTGGAACGCTGCTGACTTCGACTGAGAAAATTGTTGGGCAGTGGAAGGAATACTTCAAGGACCTCCTTAATCCCACTGGCACGTCTTCCTTGGAGGAAGCAGAGTCTGGGGACGAAGGGGATGACCCGCCAATCTCTGGGGGCGAGGTCACTGAGGCAGTTTAAACAACTCCTTGGTTGCAGAGCCCCTGGGGAGGTTGAGGTTTGCCCTGAGTACCTGAAGGTTCTGAATGTTATAGGGCTGTCCTGGTTGACATGCCTCTACAATGTTGCTTGGAGATCAGGGGCAGTACTTCTGGATTGTCAGACCGGGGTGGTGGTTCCCATCTTTAAGAAAGGGGACCAGAGGGTGTGTTCCAACTATAGGGGAATCACAATCCTCAGCCTCCCTGGGACTATGCCAAGGTGCTGGAAAGGGGAGTTTGTCTGTTAGTCGAACCTCGGCTACAGGAGGAACAATGCGGTTTTTCGTTTTGGTCATGGAACACTGGACCAGCTCTTTATCTTCTCAAGGATACTTGAGGGTGCATGGGAGTTTGCCCAACCAGTCTACATGTGAAGGCATTCGACCGTGTCCCTCGGAGTGTCTTGTGGGGGGTGCTCCGGGAGCACTGTTCATAATTTTTATAGACAGAATTTCTAGGCATAGCCAAGTGGCGCACTGGAGCGGTTCACAGCCGAGTGTGAAGCGATGGGAATGAGAATCAGCACTTCCAAATCTGAGGTCATGGTCGTCAGCCGGAAAAGGCTGGAGTGCCCACTCCGGGTCAGGGACAAGTTCTTGCCCCAAGTGGAAGAGTTTAAGTATCTCGGGGTCTTGTTCATGAGTGATGGGAGAAGGGAGCTAGAGATTGAAAGACAGATTGGTGCTGCGGCTGGAGTGATGCGGACGATGGTAAAGAAGGAAAAATGCCTGGCACACCAAAACCTGAGTGAAGAAATGACCTGGTATGATCTATGGATGACAAGAATATTATGTTAAAGAAAAAGTTCTGCACACTAGGTCAGAAGCACTCACCAGGATATAGGTGTACACGTTTTGTAGTTAAATGAAGCAAAGAGGTAAATCATGAGCAAGCATAGAAAAAACACTGTAGTGCTTCTGTTATGGCTCGCTTACATTTGTCAGCAGAACTGGCATGCCAGCATTAATCATTAGTTTTACTGCTGACTGAACTAAAAGGGTGAATGTAGGGGCATACAGGAGCATTGTGCATGCATCCTAACCCATTTGAAGGCATTTCTTTCTTCTGCAAGACAACAACCCCACACATCTAGTGAAAATAACCAAAGAGCCTTTCAGGATAAAGAATAGCCTTGCCAGTCATCTGATCTCTACCTTCAGTGGACCCCACAACAAGCAAGAGCTGAAGGGATGGGAGTGCGTCACCAGGGACGTGGCTGTAGATATGTACGGGCTGATGACTGAACATCAGCATTTTGTTTGGCTTCATGTTTTTCTGCACATTAGTACCCCAATCTAACTACACTGTGTGCTAAACAGGCTTCACCTCCCACACAACTCTTTCGGCATTGATGTAACCTACACACATTTAACAGACGTTAATGTAGTGTTTTTTAATTCAAACTGGAAACATGAGTTTATTCCTTTTTTTTTTTATTGTTATTTACATTAATTACTGTTTTGTTTTTTTTACCCCAGGCTGCCAAGATGGCCAACTATGCTAAATGCCAGATACTCTGCAACTTGCTATTTGCAATGTTTGCTATTCTCTTCATAAGCTCCAGGCTGGGAGTTTACCCCATCTGGTGAGTGTTATTTGAGTCCTTTGTTGTGTACCATAGTTAGCATCCTTCTAAAGCCAGGCTTCAGTACAATAGTGTTAGCCTTTTGCGTTTGCATACATTAGAGTGCTCACACACTGTCGGAAACTTTTTTTTTTTTTTTTTTTTTTTTTAAAGCAGATGCCTGAGTTGCTCTGCACATTTTGGCAATTCATCTCTGAAAATTTAGACATCAAGATCTCAGTGGCTTTTTTTCTTCTTTTTTCTGCACAACAGTTTGCAGTTGAGACAGAATCTCTTTGAATTTGTGTTGCTAAGTAATAGTTACTATGGATACCACAGCTTTAACCTCTCAAAGAAAGCCAAACATATCAGTAAATGAAAAGCAGATCATTATGTTATTGGTTTATCTTTGAAAACTGTGTCTAGATTTTGATGGAATTGTTAAAAACATCTAAGTGATTTCAATTCAAAAACAGCTTTCATCGTTTAGTGGCGCTGCTTTTTAGGTGTTTTACCTTTGATTTATCCAGCATTATAAAGTGGAGTTAATCCATCCAAATTTCTGTAACAGAGAGAAGATTAATTAAATGTTTAAAAGATTTAATTAGTCTCTGAAAGCTTAAATTAATTTCTTCAATAACTTTGCAAAGTGCAGTTATTATTTGCCTTTTTTTTTATAATTTTTGCAGACCATAGGTTTGTTTTAGTCCTTGAAAGTGTTCGCGGAACTCATTCCGCAGTCATCTGTAGCCACAGCGTTATCACACCTTCCGCAAGTGAAGAGAGACGTAATTTAGTTTTCCAGTCAAGCAGCTGCAGCTGTGTGGCTTTTCTTTGAGATACCATCGATTCTTGTTCAGCACAAAAATGCTATTTTGAGTTTATAGAATCAAGATTGTCTCTGATAATTAGGGTCTTTCTGGAGAAGTCCTTTGAGAAATATTTGTCTGTGAAGTCTTTTTTTTTTTTTCATAAAGAAGCTTTTACCTGGTACCCCACAGTCCTCTGTCTTTTGTTCATACTGTAATATAATGCTCCCATATGCTACATTTTAGTCAGCCCCCACCACGCCCGTACTAAAGTTGTCATTACTGTAAAGCTGTTGCCATGGCTTCAGTATCTGGAGGATGATTCACAGAACGAATTGGAATAATTGTTCCAGGGTTAAATTTAGACCCTTAAAATTTCAGTCGTGTGTCATGTGAAGTTAGGCAGCGCACTGCTTTTTCTTACAGTGCCAACTTTAATTAAGTTTCAAATTATTGCTCTACATATATTGAACTATAAATAAAACACTCACATTTCTGTCTCCCTTTTCATGAAACACCTGGATTTTAACAATATGTTTGGTGCAGAGCTTTCTTTCTTTGGCTTTGTGTACTCACCCCTAGGACACGCCCTAATTCACCAAATGAGGGGGTGTGCTTTAACTCTTTATGTCAAGTTAATTTTCTCTGTCTCCCTCTGTTGCTATGGAAGGATTTTAAACACCACCTTGTTTGAGAGTTGGGAGATTATAGGGCCTTACCCATCCTGGTGGGTCTTCAACCTGCTTCTGATCATGCTGCAGCTGCTCCACTCCTTCTGGTCCTACCTCATAGCGAAGACAGCATGCAGAGCCATCTCCAAAGGAAAGGTGAGTCATTAAAACCCAACTATGCTATCAAGTCCTTTTGCAAAATCCTTACCTTTGTATCTACAGTGTTGTGCTGCTAGTGTGTAGTATGTAGTGTTCTCAGAGGCCATTTTTTGACTTTCTCTTTCTGCTTTCTATGTTAACCTGCAACCTTCAAGGTGGGAAAATGGAATCCGTTACATGTAAGTACATGACAGCCTAATGACAGCCTAATGACATGTTGTACAACGTTTAGTTTTACCTCATATTTCTTAAAGCTAATGTGGTTACTGGCTGAAAGCTTCTTATTCATTAAAATTCACGGTCCCTGAGGTGGAAAACTCCCCAGCTTTTCCTGTACCACCCTTTTGCCATTTCCTCTGAAATATCTGAACCTCTATAAGATGGATTCACTCATAATAGTGGACACATTTGGGTTCCCTGGACAATCAATCCAATTAGGTTTGGTGGTCATTTAACCCATTTAACTTTTTAACTCTTGCCATGGTCATCAAAGGCACCAGAAGTAGGAAGAGCTTAGTAAACTGTTGTTTTAGCAATTCCCGTCCACTCGAATAAATTAGGTAAACTTTAACATTAATCTTTTTCTGTGTTCACTATCTTCTAGTGAATTCAAAAACCTTGCCATGTCATATTGGCGAGTGTTTCTATTGTTAAGATGCATGAAAGGTCTGTTGAATCACTTTTTAAGGACAACAGCTTTTTTTTAGCCTTTTCAGTAAACTTCACAGCACTTTGTCCCTATTGTGTCAAGGAAACCGGGACCGACAACAGATACATTAGTGCTGGCAGTTTAGCTGTTGAGCTCTCACTTTAAATAATGCAAGGTCGGCAGTTTGAATCCCAGCCTTAAAAGATTTGGCGTTTGTATTACTTTATGTGCTGCTCACCTTGATTCTCAACATTAAAATGTTAAAATTTCCAAGGCTTTCCTTTATCACCTGTGACAAAACTGATGACATTCCTGTTAGCATCAGCTTTAACGTGGCAAAATAAGGTGTTACAGTTTTTGGCTTTTAAAATATAATCCAGTAATGATTTTTGTTCCTTTACTAAAATATAATACTTATATTTGCCTCCTCATGTCCACAACCACGTCTGATAATAATTAATAGATTGTTTCATCTTTAAATAATTAAAATCCCCAATTTTGTTATTTTAAAAAGGAAATTTGAGGCCAAACTTTTACTTGATCAGGTTTCTCAAATGTGATCAGCCAGCAAACCATCTTATTTCAGCCTTTGACATCCTAAGAAAATTAAACAGCACTCTAAAAATTTTAAAAAGGCACAATTATTTTATTGAATCTTGAGGAAGAGAACTAACATAAGTATATACTGCCAATAAACTCAGATCCAGTGCAGCAGATTTTACCACCACATGCCAAGAGTTAATATTCAGGCACAGACTACCTAAAGATTTCCTGACACACAGCATCACAGTTTGTTCATAAATAGTAATCATGAATTGTAATATGCTGTGAATCAGTTTTTTGTGAATCAGTTTTTTGTTGTAAATTTAGTGATGCAGGTGTGCACTGCATCACAAAAATTTTAAAATTCCAGTTTGCCACAAAAGAAAAAACAGAAAAGAAAATGGTTTAACTCATATGACAGTGTGCCTGTTCTAAATATGAATCTATGAATAATAGTGTGTTATTTGAATAAACGCCTGCACAACATTAAAGTAGGTTGTTTTTAAAAAAAAAAAAAAAATCAGCATTGTCCGTGTCATTTTTCAGTTAAATTGTCCAACATGTGGCCATTTGTTTATTTTCTCTAAATCAGTGTGGCAGATTATCTGAGAAATAATATGGTAATCATATTAATATGGTAATAAGCATTGTAAATGTGTCTTTTGGACTGGTAGAAAAAAACAGTTAAACAGTCACAGTGGCTATTTTTACATTTTTTTTTTTTTACAGACAGACAAACAGTCAAACCAGAGGTCTCCATGTTTTATATTTGCAAATATATGTTATAGCTTCTGCTTCTTCTCCTTCTTTCTTTCTTTTTTTTTTGCCTGATATTGATTGGCAGCTCCCATTTTACATGCAAAAGCCATTTATAATACTGTTATGCTTGGCTGCCTCAGATAATGAAACAGATAAGAATTTTAATGAGAAAAAAAATGTAATCTCCAGCCACCCTTTACTTTTCCGCAGGTGTCTAAAGACGACCGCAGCGACATTGAGTCCAGCTCTGATGAGGATGACACCCCACTGCCAAATCAGAAGCACCACACCAGCGCCACCAATGGGACAAACAAAAATCACGGGACCAACGGCTACCTGATGGGAGCCCCGTATCCCGACGAGCACTGATATCACAAGAGTGGAGCCACGCTACGGACAACATCCATTCTTCTGTGTGTGAGAGGGTGTGAGTGTGTGTGTGTGTGTGGTGGATACATGAACAGCATCGCCTGTCTGGAAGTTCTGGATAGATTTAGCTAAATGCAGTTTTGTTATTGATTCTTTACTAATTTCCTTCAACAGTTTACTCTCCTCATCTATATATTTACATCAAACTGCACTCAGTGAAATATCAAAGCACTCCTATTGATACAACCCACTCTCTGTTTAACCAGCGAATGAAAGCCTTTCACTCTATGGTGTAAGCATGCTACTCTAACATACAGTGGTCTGGCATACTGGGGGTGTGTTTTCTCCTATGTTTGTGACATTCTATGTTATTTATTTATAATTTTTTTTATAAATATGTTTGCAGACTGTAGTTGGACATTTATTCTACATCTACGACATTCTTTGATGTCAGTGTTAAAGATGACATACTCCTGAGCAAGTAACAGTAACGAGTATTAGCAAAATGCTAAAGACCTGGGTTTACTTTTAATGCTACACCTCCAAAGATATGCCACAACTCACAAATGGATAGTTACGTGACATTCACTTACACTTTAAAATTCATTGTCCACTCAAACTGTATATGAGATGTCAATAACAGTATTATGTGTGTGCATCAGACATGGCTAGATGCTGTATTCCCTGTTGAAGCATTTTGTTAATTATTCTGGTACATTTCTGGTAAACATTACATTAAAGGCCATTTGTCCTCTTTTGAGGCAGACAAGAATTGTTTGAATAGTTCAATAAAAAAAACAAAAAAAACATGACGATTGCAAACATGTGCACGTGTGTTGAATAAGCTTAATCGTGAAGGTAGCATGGCTCGTAACTGCAGTGTACACAGTTTGACTGTGACAATTCAAAGTGCCTGCTGTGAAAATAAGCTGCTGTGAGACACATTAGACACAGTAACACATAGACAGCATTCAACCTCCTCCCATTGCTTCTTTGTACACGGTTGCTAAATGCTTCAAATTTATACTGTAGCTCAAGCGGGTTTAGCTGGAGCATTAGGGTGAGGTTAGGAACCCAAATGATGGACACAGAGGTTGACAAGGTCAACACAACAACAAAAATATTGATTGGGATTCTCAGAAGAAGATAATACACATTGCTATGTTACTTTTGAATCAATGTTTTAAGGTTATAAATTAATAGTTAGAGCTGAATAGTGTACAGTTTCGATATAAAAGGTAAGAACATAATGGAAATGTAAAAAAAACCAGGAGCACAAGAAACACTATGAGAACATATGGAGCACGGGATCTCTAGTTATTCAGCCCAGGTGGAAATAAACACAGGACCCACCAATAAATGTGGCAGACAATCACAAAATAGGTAAGTATTTAAGTAAAGTTTATTTACAGAGTGCTTTTCACAGACACAAAGTGCTTCCCAACACAAAAAGTAAAAACTAGGAAATGGGGAAAAGAAAAGCAGTAAGTAAAACCAAAAGAAAACAAGAGAAAACTAGCCTTCACAGTAAAGCAGATAGTAACTGAAGGACAAATAAGTAACACTTGACCTTGAAGAATATCAAGAAGCAGGATGACAGATGCAGGGGAAACCAGAAAGTAACAAACAAGAAACACAGAGAAGAACAACCAAACAAACACATATAACACAAAATATAGAGTGAAAACTGGGACAATATCTAATAACCCCACAATCCTAATAATAAAAAATAATGCAGTCTAAATAAATGTTACATTAAACAACTAATACTCCATTACCAATTTACATTAAGGCACAGGGCTTAAAAGATAACTGATGGGTCTGACTTGGTTCTGTTCAGTTTTATGGGATGCCAGTTGGTTGTGTGTTTGGATCACTTACACAGACCAAACTTACCAGATGTCAAAGAGGAGGATATGTTTCATACCTAGTAGCCAAAAAGAGTAGAAACTGCCAATTACTAACGTTTTAAACTGTTATTACCAAACAGACACGAAATAAAACCACACAAGTCCTTATAGAATAATTATTACCAAAACATCACAACCTAATAACCTAAAAGTATTAACTTCACTTACTTTCTTTAACTTTCTCTAAAGGGTTATTAGAAAGCTCGGCTGGTTTAAAAGCTTGAACGTTGTATAAAGTAGTTCATTTAGGTCGTATCCTTTTATTTATTTATTTTTGCTAAAAGCATGGACAGACCTTTTTGTGGTGTTTATATATTCCCTTTAATCAATTACAAATAAACTTGCTGCTTTCCAGAGCTTAAGTTTACGCTTGAAACCTCTTCCTTTTTTCCACCCCTCTCATTGGAATTTTCCTTTGGCGCAGTGGATAAAGCTCAGGTGGTTTGCGCATGAGTAACTTTGGGAGGAGGGTGGACAAAGTTCCAGGTACAAAGTCAACAAACAGCCACAGTCTTAAGATGAAGGAACCTACCACCACCTGCTCTGTGAGTATTTATTTTTGACTGATCGCACAACTTCCACATTCAACTTAAATGTTTCAGGCGCTCATGGTGTATTATTTATCGCTTTTCAGTATCACCAACTCTATCAAAACGTGAAACAATATTCAAAAAATGGGGAAAACTTCTGCAAAGAGCTCATGTCCGTTTTCCAGCAAAGGTACGCTCGCTTAGTTAGAAAACTTAGTTAGGTAGTGAGAAAACACCCGAGTCACTTCAGGAGTTACTGTTTGACCCAGTTTTTTTTTTTTCTTCCTCCTTGCTGCAATCTTTTTCCTGTTTCAGGGCAGAGTTGGAGCTTACTTATGCCAAAGGCCTACAAAAACTTGCGGGCAAACTCATCAGGGCCTCCAAAGGAATGTCAAACAAGTAAGGGACACTGGGCTGTGTTTTATAGCTGGCTCTGTCTTTTGTCAGTTTTGTGTTTAACATGACCTCTTCCTGGGACTGATTGCCATGCGGTATACAGGAATAATAGTGTGATGAGCAATAACATGCAGCCACCAAGTTAGATGTGATCAAAACACAGGCAGGTGTCAGGCTAATTAGCCCACAGCTCTAACCTTTTCATGCTGGCTCCCCACTCAGTTCCACCCACAGTGCCTGGTGTCATGTGTCAGATGAGATGTACTCAAGAGCAGACGCCCACAGGTAGTTTTCAACCTGAGCTCACCTCGAGTCTGCGTCAGTCGAATGATTAAACAAATGTTATCTTGATCTGGAGTTTAAATGCAGGTTTATGTCTACATTTTAGATCAGTCGGAAATGCATTTCAGCAAGAAGCAATTCTGGAAATACGACAAGTCTTAGACGAGCATAATAAGAGGAAGAGGCCTGTATGTAATTCTGTCTTTCTTTTTATCAAAATCTCTCTGCTACAGCTTCCAGTGATAACACAATATGTTACTCTTTTCTAGCTTGACAGTGCTATTGAAAGAACCGGAAAGCTTGTTACTGCTAACTGGAGTGAGCAACTGAAGGTAAGGTAACTGAAGGTAACTGAAACACACAGAGGGACAGCAATCTGTCCCTCTGTGTGTTTACACAGCAGTTCCACCACTTCTTTGGTGGAACTGCTGAATCATAAATCCATAAAATGATTGTATGGACAAAAATATGTTGTACAGGTAGGGAATTACTATAATGTGGATACGTGCAATAATGCAATAGAATGCATGCAGAACTCACAGGTTTGATATATGCTTTAATAATATATGTGTTTGAACAGTTGCATGCCATTAAAAGGAGGGTCATGCTGACGAATTATAATACTTTATGATTTTATTCATATTTCATGGCACATTATAAAGTTGGGAATTGTAACCAGCCATAACCCTTCCTCCCTTTCAAAATAGGTAGATTATCATCAGTCACTGTGATGTTTGACCTTGTGAACCATAATGATCGTGCATAAAATGACTCTGTTGTGACAGTTTCCAGGAACTTTTTTTTTTGCTGCAATGCAAATCTGTCATAAAGTTTGCTTGTTTTTTTAACACATGATGCATTAATTGAAAAATAACAAAATAATATAATATAATAAAACAATAAAGTGTTTTTGTAGGTATGAGTGTAAAATCTCATATTTACGAAAGTAAACTCACAAGAAGACGAGATAAATGATTTCTTTTTCAAATTCAATCTCTTTTGACACGCAGCATCACAAACTAGTTGCAATACTATTTAAAGTTCATAGTAATATATTCATTTGATTTCTTCTTTGTAAACTAGATCAAAAAGAAATTAATTGGACTAACAAGAGAACACGAGGCTCTGTTCAACTTTGTTGAAAACAACAAACACATCTCCACTGAGAAAGAAAAACAGAAGGTACAGAATGTGTCATACTGTTTTCATCGCTGCAGTCTTTTTCACCATGGGGGGGGATACTTACTGGAAAAAGCTGTCAGCATGGTTGCTAAAGTTTTCTCTCTGTTCTTGACTCCAGATGCTTAACAGGCTGACTAAGTCAGCAGAGATGCAGGCGCGGGTGGATGAGGAGTACTTTAATATCAACATGGAGGGTCATCAGATGAGACTCAAGTGGGAAAACACATTGAAAAACTGCTACCAGGTGGAGAAAATAGTTTCCTACTTGTCATTTGTGGGCATTTAGCTGTTCCTCTTATTAAGAGTGGCTCTTTATGAGATAACAGGGCTCAGTGATGTAGTCAAGACTTTTTCATTACTGAGAAAGATTTAACTTCTGATTGTTTGGTTCCAGGAAACTCTGTATTAACTAGGTCAGCTTATCACCCAGGACAGTATGTTCTGTATTTTGAGCACAAAAACCACCGAACATCCACTTAGGTCCAGTCCAGTAAGGAAGTATAAACAACTGTGAATTCATTTCACCTGCTGTGGTGCAAGTGGAAGTGACAGATCCACTGGAGAGACATAAATAAAACAACTTCCAAAAAGGGTATGGTTTTGCAGACAAACAATTCTCTCCTTTTTCCTTCTGACTCTGACTTTTCTCTAGTTTTGTTACTGGCGGTAGCGATAGTACCTGCAGCCCATTTAGGTTGCACAGGTCATCCCCCAGGATGGCAAACCCATCAAAAGATTTGCTGTATCTCCCAGCACAATCTGAAGAGTGTGATACTAAGAAGTGGGACACTACAAGGTCACATGGCTGCAGAAGAACATTAACCTAGCTGCAGGACAATTTTCTGTTCTTCTGCACAAATAGGAAGAGGAGAAGCATTGCTAGTGCCCAGCAAAATGACCTCCAGTGGGCTACCCATGCATGTTTTTGATCAAACTGTTAGAAACAGGCTCCATGGGGGTCCAGTATCTTTTAATAATGCGTGTGCTCACAGTACAGTGCCATGCCTTTTCTCTGAGATGAGAGCAGGTTCACAATGAGAACATGTGACAATCACAAAAGCGTCTGGAGATGTCATGGCAAATGTTATACTGCCTCCTGCATCCACTATGACTATGTTGGCAGTGGGTCAGTGATTGTATGGGCAAGCATATCCTTGGAAGGTTACACAGACTTGCACGTGCTGTTGGGTATCATGATGAAATCCTCAGACTCACTATCATGCCTTATGCTGCTGCACTGGGCCCTGGATTTCTCCTGGTGCAGGACAGTTTCCAGTCTCACATGGCCAGAGTGTGTGGGCTGTTTCTTGGTGACAAAGGCAAAGATGGTTCTAACTTCCTCTGGTGTTCGCTAGACTTGAATTCAGTTGAGAACCCCTGGGACATTATGTATTTATGCCTCCAATGCTGACAAAAAGCACCACAAACTGCATAGAAGCTCACTGATGCCCTGGCTCTGGGAGACGATCTTCCAGGATACCATCCACAGTCTCATCATAAGCATTACTGAGCCACATTATGACTCAGGTTGGATCGGCCTGTTATTTCAGGTTTTAACTTTGCCATTTGGTGTAATCTTCAAGGATGGTTGGTGATTATGAGTTCTACTAACAGTGATTATGTCATTTTGTTCTTAATGAATTATGCAACGTACATTTCAGTAGTGATTTTTTTAGCTCCACTCTGTGGAGCAGTGGTAATTGCATGTATTTTTTTTAGAGATTCCCACATTTATTTGGTGTATATCTTGTTTAATAAGGACACAGTACCGGAACATGGGGCTGCTGGCTTAAGCCAGTGATCTTTCTTTTACTCTGCCCATGGTCTTTCCACACATTATGACCTGAATCACTTGGTGCATTTACTGAATTTAAGGGCTAGATGGCCATCATCCAACACAAGGGGATATATTTGGTGTTATGTGCTCCATGGTTTAAATGCCCAGGAGTTTATCTGAACAAGGACTTTCTCACTTCTCGCTCTTTCAGATCATACAGCAACTGGAGAAGCAACGGATTGAACTTCTAGGCAACATCCTGAATAGATACAACCTCCAAATGTACAGCTTTGGGCAGACCCTCAAACATGTGAGACATTCTGGCCACCATCCTCCAGTACATGTTGAATCACTTTAAGGATATTATATCACCTATGCATACTTCTGCTACTTCTAGGGCCAAACACAGATAGAACAGGCAGTCCAAAGGGTGGACATTGATAAAGACATACAAGCCCTGGTAGAGGAGAACAGAAACACCACTGAAGATCACAAAGCCGAGTTTTTGATGGCTGACTATTTCGTAAGTCTTTGCTGTCTGAGAATCTGCTGTTGCATTTTAAACCGAAGTATTTCTTTTTTCTGCAGGCGGTCGTCTCTGCAGGGGGCATCTTTTTAATGTTAGTGTGTGTGTGTGTGCTGCAGTTACTGGCAGGGCCTGACAGAAATTCTGTACTGTGATCT
>VURO01002220.1:0-11596 GCA_015108175.1 Pelvicachromis taeniatus
TCTCTATATATCTATCTCTATATATCTATCTCTATATATCTCTATATATATATCTCTATATATATATCTCTATATATATATCTCTATCTATATATCTCTATCTATATATCTATATCTATATATCTCTCTATATATATCTCTATATATATCTCTATATCTATCTCTATATCTATATATATCTCTATATCTATATATATCTCTATATCTATATATATCTCTATATATATATCTATATATATCTCTATATATATATCTATATATATCTCTATATATATATCTATATATATCTCTATATATATATCTATATCTATATCTCTATATATATCTATATCTATATATATATATATATATATATCTCTATATATATATATATCTCCCAAAATATACAGTTCACACATACCGTTTGATCCATAATATTTTATTTATTAATCATTTATCATTAATTTGTCTAATGAAGCCAAGGTACATGACTTACAGTGCATCGCAGAAAGAAAAAAAAGGCCATTGTTTTCATTAATCTTGATCAGTAACTTTGGATTTCAAATATTAGTTTCCTCAAATCTTCAGTCCAAAGTTTAGGAAAAGTCACTTGAGCCAGTATGACAAAGAAACACTAAGCAACCTGTATCTGACACATAAAAGGAAATGATTGTAGAAAGGGGTTGTGCTTGCTGTTAATCATTGAATTAGCACAGAGGCTGGTATCTGCTCAGTGGACTCCGCAAGAGGCAATGAGAGCACAAACGTTAAAAAATATATAACACCTAGCAGAGTGGAAAGGCTCGGGGGGAAACACATTTTTCCTTATTTCGGTGACGCATGTTCACCTGTCACGCTGACAGTATCAAAGACTAGCTGGAAGACTTTTCGTGGTGTTTCTTGTCGGTCAAGATGTTGGCTGTTCATCTCATTTCCTTCTTTTTCTCCAAACTCCAGGAGGACCCCACAAAGAAGGTGAGTGGTACACACACAAACAGAACACTAAAGATGGGTCTGCTTCAAACAGTGCATATAGTTAATACACCCTGATAATAGCATTGAGGCTCTCCAATTAAGTCTTCTTAATTATGAATGTGTAAGCTGCTAATGCACTGGATTTATGACCTTGATTGGAAATTATATTTTATATGCAACTCTACTCGCTACATTTATCATCAAAGATATATTAACCACAAATGACAAACTTACTGTTCTAATGTGGTGTTTCTTGACTGACTTCTCAGGATTTATCCAGAAAGAGATAGTAATTAAAAAAGGACAAATCTCTGATGATTGCTTTGAGGATTCGCAGAAATGCACGCGACTAAAATTAAGTCAATGAGACAGTAGTCAGTACAGTAATATAAATAATCAAGGTGAAATGTGAGATCATTAGTCTCTGCGTCACCATTTATCTGAACAATCATTAACAACTTTCCCTGACAGCTTCTCTGCTCGTCTTAGTGCACATTGGATTGCACATTCTCACCAGGACAAAGTATGGACACTCCCACAATCATACTATACTCACTCACACTACACTCACACGCTGACTCTTATATTGTAAAACCTCAGAGCGCATGCTCCACAGCAACAGTTCAGCTGTGAATACAGCACACAGGGTGTGGCTGATGATCTTCAGCTTTTTTTTCTGGGTCAAGCTATCAGTGAGTTTTAAATTCACATTAATAACCCCAAAATTCAAAACATATGTAAAAAGACATCAGAGATAAATAAAAAAAAGAATTCATATCTGTTATGAAATACAAGCAAAAAGTTTTTTTTATCTTTTTTGTCTGTTGATCAGATGCTCAAATTGATTCTGGTGAATTCTGATATGTAATATTATAAAACCATGATGAGGCATGTAACAGAAACAGAGGACATAAAAAGAAAACTAACTGAATGAGAGAATGAAAAGTAGTCTGACACCTAATAAGAAAGTCAACAAAATACAAATGAGAGAAAGAAATATAAATTATTCTCTCTTTCATCCTTTCATCCGTGTCCAGTCAGTGAAAATACAACGGTTTGCTTCACTTTGTTTCGCTCTCTGTGTTCTGTGTGTCTTTCTTTTTCAGGTCGACAGGTTTCTGCATGCAATGCGCCTGCATGATGACCAGTTAACTGATATCTCAGCTCGTTTCCAGGCTGAAATGAAGAAGGGGCTCTCAGCTGAAAGCTCGGCCGCCGCAGCTGTAAAAATGCTGCCAACACATGTCCGCTCCACTCCTGATGGCTCAGGTGACGCATGTCAATGGTTTATTTTATTAGGGCTGCTGAGCAGATCTTAAAAAAAATGATAACTCCCATTGTTCAGAAGAAAAATCAGGAGATTAAAGATCTTCTTAACTGAAGATTTACTTAGCTGAATGACTGAGCATGCATCAAGACATTAAAGATCCTCCTTCTCTTTCAACCACTCTTGCAGAGAAGGGTCAGTTTCTGGCACTTGACCTTGGAGGCTCCAAGTTTAAGGTGCTCCAAGTTAAGGTGAGAGAGGGGATGGGGGTCAGGAAGGGAGGAGTGGAGATGGAGGAGAAGACCTACCCTATACCAAAGGAGCTGCTCAATGGGAGAGCACCAGAGGTAAAAACAAAAAAAAACAAAAAAAACTTTTTAAAAATAAAAAGATTAGAGAGTAGATTTGAGGTGAATTCAACAACAGAGAACAAAAGGTTTGAACTTCTCCCTCTTCATTGTCTTTGTGTATGTAGTTATTTGACCACGTGTCAGAATCTCTGAAGGACTTTCTTCATGTAAAGAACATCAGTTTGGAGAAGAAACATCCCCTGGCATTCACTTTTTCGTTTGCCTGCGAACAGACCCGCTTGGATAAGGTAAGACTCTCTAGATCCAGACATCTGGTTTTCCTGTAGTGTGTTATATTCCACGTGCTGACATCTGTCTGTCTTTTTAGATTTAGGTTGCATAATCTTTCAAACCACTTCTTTCCTCTTGTAGGCAATACTGTTGAGCTGGAGTAAGAACTGCCGGGCACGAGGCCTTCAGGGGAAAGATGTGGTCCAAGCTCTCAGAGAGGCTATTGACAGAACTGGGGTGGGTTGCCAGTGTTTGCTTCTATAATTTACCCATAAACTATCTGCAGAAACCAAGACATGAAAAATAGCGAGGTGAACCCATCTGATACCCATTATGTAAACTGAACCGCATAACTTGGTGTGTCTCTTTCATAACTCACTCTGCAGGAAATGGACATAGAAGTGTTAGCGATGGTTAATGATACTGTGGCGACAATGATGACCTGTGGTTTTGATGATGAGTACTGCAAAGTAGGACTCATCATTGGTAAGGAGATTCCCATAATTCAAACTAGGCTCTTGTAC
The DNA here is from genome assembly GCA_015108175.1 of Pelvicachromis taeniatus. NCBI lineage: Eukaryota > Metazoa > Chordata > Actinopteri > Cichliformes > Cichlidae > Pelvicachromis > Pelvicachromis taeniatus. The sequence continues at coordinate 3,327 of VURO01002220.1, forward strand.
CCATTGTTCCTTCAGTGGTGCTAGTTTCAGTCATTATGCAAATGAACTGTTTATAAGTTTGGGGGGGGGAAAAACCTGCAGCCAGCTGAGACTGAAGAAGTCGCTTGGATGAGTGACAAAACGTGTTTTCCATGGAAAACTTTACGTCCAGATGAACAGAATCAAACTTTTGGGATAGGCTCTTGTGTCCTTTTACAGAAACTATTGTTTTGTATCACGTACATGAGTAGCTATGGTTCTAAACTTCTTTTATAGTTATTTTGAATATCCCATAAGGGTAAAGTTATCTAGTCTTCAGTAAAACAAAGCAAATATTCTGCTTTAAAACCAGAAAAAACTTGAAACCAAAATTCTGTGTTATCAATTAGGTTTTATTCTGGTTTCTTTTTCTTTTTTTTAATCTAGTGAGCCTTTAGAGAGACACAAGCCCTTAAGATGCATCCATAATTATCAAAGATAATAGATATTATCTAATCATAAATAACTACATATTAGTGACAGAAAATATCTTGCGCCCTCTGGTGGTTTGCTGCGCATGTGTGGATATTGAATTAGCAGTGTGAAGTGTAGACATCTAGAACCATTAACGTATCCTGTTTACTGTAACAATCTTAATGGAGTAAGTCTATGTATCCTGTGTGTTTGTGTGCTTATAGGCACAGGCACCAATGCGTGTTACATGGAGGAGATGCGTCATGTTGACCTGGTGGAGGGAGACGAGGGCAGGATGTGTGTGAACACTGAGTGGGGAGGCTTTGGGGACGATGGGGCCCTGAATGATTACATAACAGAGTTTGACCAGGATGTTGATGCAACCTCTATCAATCCTGGAAAACAAATGTGAGGAAAGCGGCTTTGTCTTTTCTTTTAATATAAAATAGTGTGTCCATTTAAGACAGCCTTCGTTTCTTTATGTCTTCCAAGGATAAATTTGAATTAGGTGCAACTTTCTTAGGTAAGTTTTCTTGTCATTTCTTAGAGTAGTGTTAAGGAAGGCTTCTTGAAGGACTTTCAAAGCTTTTCTTGGGATGTTGGCCACCTTTTGTCCTGCTCTCTGTCAAGAAGTTCCCACACTGCTTCAATAATGTCAAGGTCTGGGTTCTGGGAAGGCCAATCCATTACTGATACTGTTCCAACAGGGAGTGTGTGTGGGATCATTATCATGCTGATAATTAGACAGATGCCAGTCAGAGTCTTTCCAGATGGTATTGCATGGTATTAAAATCTGATGGTATTTTTCTGTATTCATAATCCCCAACGCCACCTGCTGAAATGCAATTCCAAACAATGGCAGACACCACCGTGTTTTACAGATGGCTGCATGTAGACATGCACTGTTGTACCCCTCTTCTGACAATTCATTGGCCACTGTTGACTTATCAAACTGGAAAAAAACATTAATTGAAAAGGTGTCTGCTACAAGGACTGAACTAAAAACTGAAAAAGCAACCAATGTCTAAAGAAAAACTCTGAAGAGCTTTCAGAAAGTCTGGAAAACTACTGCTTACAATCATTTTAATAGATTATGAGAAAGTCTGGCTCATCTGAAGCAAAATATAAAGAAACATTGGGTGGCTGGAGAAGTTTGCTCATTACTGTAGAACTCTGTATAAACCTTTAAGCCTTTTCTGGTCTATTGTAGCTTTGAGAAGATGGTCAGTGGGATGTATCTGGGTGAGTTAGTGAGGCTGGTTGTATTGAAGATGGCTAAACTGGGACTGCTGTTTGATGGACTTGTGCCTGATGCCTTGAGGACCAAAGGGAAGATAACCACAGCACATGTGGCAGCCATGGAGGAGTAAGTTATCTTTATCTATCTGGGTCACATGGTGTCTGTCTAAAAACAGCATGATGCCATAAATATCCATTTATCTCAGGTACAAAAATGGTCTGAGGAACACCAGAGATATTCTCGTGGAGCTTGGTTTGAACCCATCACAAGATGACTGCATTGCTGTTCAGCACGTCAGCACCATCGTTTCCTTCAGGTCCTCCAATCTGGTGGCCGCGGGGCTGGCTGCCATCTTAACCCGAATCAAGCAAAACCGGCATTTAAGAGCATTGAGGATCACCGTAGGCGTGGACGGAACTGTGTACAAGACACATCCGCAGTAAGTCAGTGTGTAAATCACTCAAATCCATATTAATTTACAACTAGTACAGATTAATAAATATGTAACTGATAAAACATAAAAGAGTTCCTATCAATAGCCCCCCTTCCTTTCGAACTATCACTAATGGCTGCTGTAAAAAGTTTCTCATATTTTTTAAAATCCAAAATAAATAAAAGTTTGAAGCAAAATCAGTTAAACTTCACTGACAAAGAGCTTTGGGTAGAAACTAGGGTTAAGCAAAAAAAAAATTCCACTGGCCACTTTTAGTCCAGCTGTGCTGGCCGCTGTAGATATATTTGCTGTTAAAGGATCGGGGTAAATTTGTCACACTTGAGTTTACCACAGCTCCACACTCAGCACTACATTCACTACTCATACACAATGAGAATCTTCATGTGCACAATTTGACTTCAACTCTAACAAAACTATAGACTGTATATAAAAAATTGACTATTCTGGTTCTGCGCAATTGCCTTAATCTCTCTCTAATGGCCAGCGACAGGTAAAAAGAAGTCAGCCTGTATAGAAGCCTATTGAAAACCTGCCTCACATCAAGGCTTGAAAAACAGAACAGTAGAATCCAGTGGATGATGTCTACGATGGTGATGGCTTGATCACCTCTGATAAACTCTGTGAACCCAACAAAACAAACAGGGTATTGATGAATAGTTTGGACATACCAGCACCGTGTCCTCACTTACCTGATGAGCTGCAGATCACTAATATAAATACTTCTTAAAAAACATCTAAAATAGCCAGATGAAATATAGAATATTTCATTTTTCTGTTACTTCTATTCTAGGTATCCCAAACGTCTCCATAAAGTGGTGCGCCGGTTGCTTCCTGAGTGCCAGGTTAGATTTGTCCTCTCAGACAGCGGCAGCAGCAAAGGGGCTGCCTTGGTAACAGCAGTCGCCCAACGCTTGGCATCACGGAAGAGACAGGTTAGGGTGCTGCAAGTTGTATGTCTGTGTGAGTCTTCACGGGTGAAACAAAAAAGAAAGGCTTAAGTATCTGATACACAATATCTCTGGTTTTCCAGGTGGATGAGACACTGGCTCCCTTCAGACTGAGTCAAGAGCAGCTCCAGTTGGTCAAGGCCAGAATGAGAGCGGGGCTGGAGGCAGGGCTAAAGAGCAAAGGCCCCTCAGCAGTTAAGATGCTGCCCTCTTATGTTTACCATACACCTGATGGCACAGGTCAGAGACAAAAGCTGACGTTCTTACAGGCTTCTTAATTAAACCCACACAGCACATACACAGTTAATACATTCAGTGTAGCCTCTAGCTTTTGCAAAGACATAACTTCTTTGTTAAACTTTTCAAAAGAAATTAATATTTTTAAAATATAAACAAAGATCATAATTATGCTTTTTTTCACCAGAGCGTGGAAAATATCTTGCTTTGGATCTGGGAGGAACCAACTTCAGAGCTATGCTGGTGAAATTCAAGAAAGGCCTTCAAAACAACATGCGGCTTTACCATAAAATCTACACCGTACCGCTGGAGATAATGCAGGGAACCGGAGAAGAGGTGAGAAACATGCATATACTGTCAGCACCCTGACAGAAAGTATCAAACTCAGTTTAGTGATTAAGTAATTAAATTAATTATAAGAAGAAGTTGTACACTGCTGACAGTGTTGTCTAAATGATTTAGTGTTCAGTTCATCTATTTGAAACAGTTTTAACAGTACTGAAAATCTAACACACCATTTGGTGTTTTTCTCTCTCTGTTTCTCTCCAGCTGTTTGATCATTTAGCACAATATGTGAGTGACTTCCTGGAGTACATGGGGATGAAGAAGGCACATCTTCCAGCAGGCTTCACCTTCTCTTTCCCCTGTGAACAGACGGCCATTGACACGGTACAACAATCCAGACTTTGTATCAAGTGTGATTAAATTAGAAATAATATGTCCTGTGGGGGACTGGCAACCTGTCCGAGTTTAACCTGCTTTAACCCACCATGTCCCTGCTGGGAGATGCCTCAGTCCTCAGATACAGTTGGATAAGCTGTTAAGAAAATGCACAGATGGATGGAAATAATCCTTATTAGACAATAAGCAAATGCTTTTATAAGCTAATTAAAACCACCTTGTTGTCATTATGTTTCTTGCTTATTGTGGTCCATGTGTCCACTTTTTACTTTTTTATTGTAATTATACACATAGGTAAATAGCCGTATTTAAATGTGCTTTACAAATAAATTGTACTCACTTACTATAGTTCCATAGGAAATGCCCCACAGGGGCCAGCACATCTATAAAGGTCTCATTATTTGTTGTACCAGGCTAGAAACATGCGACTATGTGTAACATATGACTCCATGGGGACTGATTCCCTTGTGGAAGTAGCATCAAGTGGACATTAGTGGAACTACAGTTTTTGGCACATGATCATTGGATAATCTCAGAATGTGATTTACAGAATTGTTCTGTTAAATAAAAATGTAAACAGACTCCTAAAGCAGAAGCATTTTTTTAATGTGGCAGTTTGTAACCTTTTTCAACCTTTGGATGTTCTGTAGGGTATCCTGGTCAGCTGGACCAAAGGCTTCAAGGCCACAGACTGTGAAGGACATGATGTTGTTAACTTGTTACGGGAGGCCATCAAAAGACGTAACGTGAGTCAATAAAAACAACAGAGTAAAGATTTAAAATGACGGCCAGGTTTTGAACAGATGAGGTGAAGAAACATTGCATCAGTATGTGCATGTCTAGGCTAACAGGAACAATACAATGCATTTGTGGCTGTGTGCACACAGGAGTATGACTTGGACATAGTAGCAGTGGTCAATGACACAGTTGGGACAATGATGAGCTGTGCCTATGAAGACCCTCAGTGTGAAGTTGGGCTGATTGCTGGTATGTGAACTTAAGGGTGAAGAAATGTTAAGATAAGAATAAGCGTATAGTTATGATGTTTGATTTAAGAATTTGAAATGCAAAGAACAGTATTATAATATTTGATGTAATAAGATATATGAGTCTGATTCACAGGAACTGGGTCAAATGCTTGTTACATGGAGGAAGTCAAGAACATTCAGAAGATTGGACAAAAGAAATGGAAAACAGGAGATGAGGAGACACCTGAAGCAGTGGAGGACAAGGTGGAAGAACATGCTTGTTGGGTGCCAGAGGGCTAAAAATGTAGTGTTAAAACATAATTAACACGTGTGCGTGTGTGTGTCCCTCTCTCTGCAGGATGATGAGTCAAAAGGAGATAAGAAGGCGGAGACTACTGATACATCAAAGATGTGTATAAACACAGAGTGGGGGGGTTTGGGTGATGATGGATCCTTGGATGACATAATCACACCTTTTGATGCTGAGGTGGACCACAACTCAGTAAACCCTGGAAAACAAAGGTTAGATACACTTACCTTACTATGTATGTATGATGACACCTGCGTGGTGTACACACATAAAATTGGATGTTTTATGACTGATTTTTTTTTTAAACATACTGTGACATATATGTGTCTCGTGTAGTCATTATTTGGTATTTTTGAGATTTATTCAGTAACTTGTAGCAAATTGTGAAGGTCACACCACATTTACAGGTTTATGTTTGTGTGTTTAGGTTTGAAAAGCTCACCAGTGGGATGTATTTAGGTGAAATTGTGCGACAGGTCTTACTGGATCTAACGAGAGGAGGTTTGCTGTTCCGAGGACGCGTCACTGAAACCTTAAAAACACCTGGAATATTCCAAACTAAATATCTGTCACAAATTGAGAGGTAGGACAAACTATGCCTATGTTTGCGCTATTTTTAGATGCATTTGAAAGAATGTGTGTATTTAACATGAATCTGCATTTTCTCCTGTGTACCTGTGTTGTCTCCCTCCAGTGACCGTTTGGCTCTACTGCAAGTCAGATCTATTCTCCAGCACCTGGGGCTCGACAGTACCTGCGATGACAGCATCATTGTTAAAGAGGTACGAGATAGAAAAGCAACATGCCACACAGTAACCTCCAACAGATTACATCACAATGTTTTCCTCTTTTATATAATATATAAATAATATACAAATATATACAAATGTTAACAATTAAGCCGCTCTGTATGCATTTTAACCCGGACCACATGGCTTACTTCCAGCGGATATTTTGATCTAGTGCAAACAATACACAGGTGTAATTTAGAATGACTGTGACTGTTTTACAGGGTTTTTGCAAAGTGGAACATCTTAAAGAAAGATGCACTGGAAATTTTCTCTGTCTTCTCCATTAACTAGATAGAAACTGAAAAAAACATTTCATTTTTTTTTAGCTCAATTGAAATGTGAATTTTTCTTGAGTGGTCTTAAATCATACACCAGGTAGGTTCCCTAAATGGACACCCAGTAACCAAATTTTTGAGAACCTCTGATTTAACACTCCAAAAACTCAAAATCTTAACAAGTATATTTGTCTTATTTCTAGTCAAAATGATCTCATCACACTTAAAATAAGACACAATCAGCTAAAGACTAACATTTCAATTCTCACTTGTTCCATTGGCAGATTTTTTGCACATATTTCAAGCAAAAAAATATCTTGTATAATGGAATAAGTGAAAATTCTCCAGTTTCAAGATTCACTGTCTAAAAACAAGTTCCTATATCTTACTGAAATGTTACTCTTTAGCTGATTGTGAATCAGCTGAGTAACGCTGAGTGAAACCGGTTGCAAAGAACCAAAAACCTCCTTGTGATTTCTTTAGTTGATAGCAGACAGCCACGAGCCTCTAATTTTTTTTAATGTTTGTCTGAAAAGTCTCTTGCAACCAGTCGGGGAATAGTCATTTTTCACTCACGGCCGGTGGTTGCCAGATTTTCACAGAAAAGTTCTGCTAACAGTTAAAATGTTTGACTAAAAGTTTGGAAACTGTTCCCTAAGAGTATGGATACTTGGTTGAAATTGTTCAAAACTGAACACAAATAGTTCTATAATCTAAACGTTTGGCTAGCTACTAAACATGTTGACTAAATGCTTAATGTTGTAACAGCTGTAAAAAACTGATAAAAGAATTGTTACAATTTTGAAATTATTTGCTTATAGGGAAAGATTTTAGCTAAACACAAACAATAAACTGCTGAAACATAATAGATAGCTAGATGTTAGTGGAGTAATATTTGCAATAGTAAATCAAAGCAGTCCACACATCCAGATTAAAATAAGTTTAAATTAAAAAACAATCAGTGGTGCTGTTGGAAAGATTCTTCAGTTCATCTGCCTTTACTGTAAAAGCTTTCTGCCACTCAAATAAATAAATTAATTTAAAAATGGTTGTCCATAAGTCAAAATTTTGTTAATTATCTTGATATTCTGAGCTAAATTTTGAGATACCCAACTTGAAGTTTCCACATAATTTTGACTTATGGCCAGCACTCATTATTATTAATTTTAATATTCATCAGATAAAGTTTGGGAAGTGGTTCAAAGAAATATGTTCTCTGCTTCAACCTTATCTTGAGGCTGGGTAATATTTTTTATATTATTGTGTGGTGCATTGTCTGGCTTAAAAAATCATGACGCCACTAGCCTGTTAACTGTTGCAATATTGATAAAGGTTTCCATTGTTGTTTAGGTATGTGGAGCGGTATCGCGTCGAGCAGCAGAGCTGTGTGGGGCAGGCATGGCAGCCGTGGTTGATAAGATCAGAGAGAACCGAGGACTGGACCATCTGAACATCACTGTAGGGGTTGATGGTGCACTCTACAAACTACATCCACAGTGAGTTAATTTAATTAAAAAAAATTTTTTTATTGGTGCAGTGATGTGTTTGGTGTATGTCAGGTGTATAATGTACTTTCAATTTAACCTTTCATAATTATTCAAATAGTTTGGTGAAAACATTTTCTGTTGTTTCTAGTTTTTCTGGAGTCCTTCAAGAGGCTACCAGAGTTTTAGCTCCTCAGTGTAACGTGACCTTCTTGCCATCAGAGGAAGGCAGTGGGAAAGGTGCTGCTCTGATTACTGCTGTAGCCAGGCAGAAGCGAGATTGTTAACTTCACACACGTGGAAAAAAAAGATGTCCAATGATGTTTTTCATTTTTTTCATTCAAAGTTGCACTGCTGTTTATTTGTTTTGTTTTGGGTTTTTTTTTTTTTTTTTTTTTTTTTTTTTTTTTTTTTATTTTCTTAATTTTTTTTTATTTTTTTTACCATTTGT
>VURO01002221.1:0-13728 GCA_015108175.1 Pelvicachromis taeniatus
GACTAGTTCTGGGCAAAACGATTATTTTCCGAATCGATGAATCTAGTGATGAATGTTTCGATGCATCGATGAATCTAATGATATATGTTACTGCTAAGCAGCTTAAATTAGTTTTGCATTTACGGAGGTTGGGTGTTTATCTCTGAGTATATGTCTACGTGGGGGGTGTCTGGATGAATTAAAGGGTAAAAACCAGCGTTAGTAAAAAAGTTGAAAACTTACGGTCGTTTTATGATCGGCCATTTCCACCTTACAAAGCCGGCAAAGACTGAATCACTTCTTTTTCGGTTAAAATATCCCCATACTGTAGAACTGCGTGTTCGGGGGGCGTGGTTTAAGTCGACATGTTACCGCTACTTGCTGCCGCTATGTGTTTTTTTGAAAGTGATGACGCATCGACGCAAATTTTTTACTTCGACGTATTTTTTACGCGTCGACGTAATCGATTACGTCGACGCGTTGTCCCAGCCCTAGTGTGTATACGTATGATCTTTAGCTTGTAAAGGCCATGAAGCTTTGTTGTTTTTTGCAACAAAATAGTAGTCATGCTCCACTCAAAAAGGCTTCAACAATCTAATGGGTACAGACGCACTGGAAACCTCAAAAAGTATTAAGGAGACTGTCAGTTCTCAAAGTTATGTATATAATCCTCATGCATCAAATATTACACAGCAGCAGAAAGAACATGTTGCTGCCTGAAGCTTTCCTCAGCATTTCTAATGTAAATGTGGGTGTAGCCAGGTGATGGCAATCATTAAGTAATCAGGTTAGGTATGACTGATAATCAGCACCAGTGAAACATCTTATCAGTATCAAAAATACTGATGGATGCCAGTGCTTCCCCTGAGTCACCTAGTAGATGCACCTAGGCTATAAATTGAAAAACTCCTACGTCACCTCGTTGTCGAGTTATCATATTCACAATCCTGGGTGTCTACACCGCCCGCTCGGCAGCTTGACTCATCAACAACGATAGCCCATCGGGCTTTTACGGCTGAGACGTAAAAACAGTTTACTTAGATATATACAAAACCATGCACTGAAAAGTACTGAAAAATAAATGGTACTAAATAAATAATCCATGTATGTCGCAAGAAAAAATACTAAATGTCTTACTCAGCGTTAATCGTGCGTCAATTAATAAAATGTACTTAAATATTTATAAAAATCCATTACAAGTGCATGCATAAGTAAACGAAACAGCTACGGCATTACATGTCAATTACTAGATTTCACATGTATGTCTGTCTTTACAAAATTATCTTCTTAAATGACTCAATTGCTTTAGTTATTTCCAGGGGAAAAGCATTAACAAGCACTTTGCTAGCAATAGGATTTCTAGACAAGATGTGCCAGTGTTGCAACCATATTTTTAAAGAATTGGGAAACGGGTGAAAAAGAAGAGGTCACCCCCCCCCGCCCTACAAGTCTGTTGTGATTAGAGTGATTGAGCGCTAAAAGATTACATCCATGAGTTTGTCTCACATTAAATCAGAGCTTTTTTCTTGAAAATGGGTTTGAAATCATTGACCTGTTTCTCCTTGGAACTGCAACAGCTGACTATATGACAAACCTCATTTTAGGCTATGCAGATCATAACTTGAATAACACAAAAAAGTTATTTCTGTCTTTTTTTCCCCCATATTACTGTTGTTTGTCACAACTCCTTACTTATTTATTCTCAGGGTGGAAAAAGAAACAGAACAACAGGCGCCGTCTCTGTGAGCTGCCTGATTACCTCTGTGCTAAAATGGGAGCTCTGTGAAGTGAGGTCTCGGAAGGGCCCTAATCAGGGTACCAAAAAATCCTGATGAGTTACTGATGATGCAGGCAGTCTGTGACTAAGTGGAGCAGAAGGAGCAACAGCTGCAGACTGGGGTCAAGCTGGAGTCTGAGAGGTCTGAAAAGTTGGGCTGTTTTGTTTCTGGCTGAGCAATTCTTAGATCCAGACCTTGAACTTAGGCTCTGACCCCACTTAGGTACAACCCATCACTGAGGCTGCCGTGATTTATCTGTTAATTATAACCACCAGCATCTACTGATGCTGCTGCTTTTAAGTGTGGCCTCGAATAATGGCATTACTGAAGCTGTCAGTGGTCTCTTTGGGTCACTCTGAAACAGATTTCAAAATTAAGAGAAGTGCCTATGCAGCAAAAGCACTGCTGGCAAGCAACTGTGATGAATTGGTGGGCTATTTTCAGCTCTGATCCCAGCAGCAGGGTTGGCGTCGTGCCACGGAGAGGTCGGCCTTACAACTTCAGATGAGGCCCTGGGGCGCGAGGGACGGACCGGGCAGGGCGCTGGGTCTAAGCCAGCTCTGTGAAGTGGTCCCTCCAGGATGGCAGATGGAAGGCTATGCAGGCGGCAGCCGTGTTCCCCCGGCTCAGTCAGACGCTCCAGAGGAATCAACCAACTGGGCTTTGATTCATCCCAAATCATCTGGCTTCTGTCACTGCTGGTCCCACCAGTGAAATCAAAACTTGCTCTTCCAGATGGAACGACAGACAATGCACAATATGTCCCATTGCACTCCATGTGACAGACCGGAGCCTGCCATAAAATGAGCCAGGAGGAGCGTGGCGTGGTGTGGTGAGCATGGTCCCTTAACTTTCTTGGCATCTAATGCACTGTAATTACTTTACTGTAAGGTGTCAGCTGAACAGCATAATTTATTTGACAACGTTTCCTCGCTGCAGCCTCACCGGGATCAAACTGGCCTCTTAAAGTGTGCAGTTAGAGAATAGCAATAATTAATGTGCCTAAATGAAACCTCATCTTGACGTTTTAATAGTGAGCGAGTGGAGTGACGGTCCTGATGTTAGGAACTCCATCGAGTCGTCTCCCTGCCGCTCTCTCAGTACCTGTCACCAACCAGTCAAGGGCAGCACACACTTCACACTGTGTCCAACATGCTCTGTGTGTGTGGGTTTTGGCAACAGAGGGCCCAGATTTAATGAGGCACACCTGGCCCTCATTCATAATGGAAGGAAGATTTCATATTAATTTGGTGACAGTGTCAGTGTCCAGGGTGAAGTCAAACAGCTGTAGGGATCCAGTTACTGCTGCATAATGTATGATATATATCACATTTATTTTAAACTAACAACTTCATTGTTCAAGCAGTAAATAACACAGAGGGGTGTGATAATTAAAGTCCTACTGTATCAATAAAAAAAAACATCCATGGGAGTCATGAAACCCTCGAGTTCTTCAGAATGACATGTCACAGTGGAGCATCAGGTGGGTGGCTTTGGTTAGTGTCAGGCTAGGCGTAGATGCAGACTGCCAGCGTGTTGTGTGGCTTGTGCGAGCAAGTGCATCAAATAATGTTTGTTCCAGACGGAAGTCACCGCTCCTAGCAAAGAAATAGTGAAAATACTGCAATGATTAAAGCAGACACATATATTGTTTTCACCTTGTGAGTGTGTGCACATGTCTTAATGACAAAATGGGGTCCTGGAGGGAGTCACCTACCATAGCAGGAACAACTGTCGGGCTGTCAACTCCGGATGTCTGTAGGGAGATTTTTAAAAGCACTTTAATGTGAATAGGTGTGTAGCATAGTCTGTATATTCAAACTATAAGTAGTAAATGTGACGTTGCCCACTTGTTTGTGAAGTCCGAGGCCTTTATTTGAGCTTATTGGCCTCATAGTTGTTGCTATCTGGGTAAGTGCTAACTTTTCAGCTAATGGTATCAAACTTGGTCAACACCACACAGCCACAGATACCTCCTAATTAATACAAAATAATATACTAATAAAATACTACTGATTGCCAGATAACAACATTCAAATGTTTTGAAAGGCACAAACTGAGGCGAAGCCTAGCAGATCAGTAGCTAGTGACTACAGCCACAAGTGTCTAATCTACCTGTCACTCAAAGTGGTAATGGACATCTTCATGACCTTAATACATGAAACTGAAGTCTCCCTCTTATAAATCTGAAGTCCCTGTTTTTGGTCCTGACCATATTTCTAATAGTGTTATTCTCCATTACGGACAACTGATAATCAACCCGTCTGCTTTGGCTTGATTATCAGACACTAGATGCCAAACGCCAATCAGGCCCTCACGAAGTCTGTTTCTGATTGGTTGCTCAGAGACATTCAGATTGGTTGCATGCTGGAGGTCATTTTGGCAGTGCTCATCCTGTTCCTCTTTACACAAAGGAGCAGATACCGGTTAAGGATATTCTACACCCTCGTCCAGCTGTCCTAGAACAGCTGTCTGTCCCCTCTCTTACATGCTCTCAGACTTTGCTGGGAGACACAGCAAACCTTCTGGCAATGGTATGTATTGATTCTGGAAACGCTGGAGTATTTGTGAAACCTTTGTAGGGTCCAGGTATCACCTCGGAGTACCAGTAGTGACACTGGCTCTAGCAAAATAATTCAGAAAAGATAAGAAGGAAAAAGCACCCCCACATTCTCTGACACATATGTATGTGTAAATATGATTCATAAAAAACCTTCTGCACAATAAGTTGTGCAGAAGGTGAAGTGTAATATTTTGAGAGCGCCACATTCCTTCATTAGAGAACACCATTAAGTCATGATTAAGGTTTTTTTTTTTTGGTAACAATCCTTTAACTTTAATGCAATTGAAATCAGACGCAAACCATCTGGGCAACTGGGTGTGAATATGTTTTGTTCCATATTAACATTAGTACCGTTAGGAAAAAAATAAATGAGTATGCATGAACTTCACAGTTTTTATAAGGTGAGATTGTGTGAGTTTTTGTGTGTTAATAACCACACGCTCTTACAGCACTGTGTATTATATTACGGGGAACTGCACCTGTGCTAGGAGGCTAAATCAAGATTGGTGACAGCTTGATTCAAGGTGTGATGTGAAAATGAGCAGCAGGTCATCTCAATGCACAGATTGCAACACACGGAGTTCTCCTTAATTAACCCCCACCCCCTCAACCCTAGACACACACACAATTGCAGACTGTGATAAATGATACCATTTATACATCAATTCTGGGCCTGAGCACTTGTGAAATATGCGTGATAGAATAAAGAAAGAGACGAAATTAAAAACAACATTTGCATTTTAAAGGCAGTTCTGTAGTTTCAGCTCGCCCCTTAACGATAAGGTTGACATCAATTCCAGTTTTAATTTAAAACCTTCATAACCCACACAGGTTTTTTTCAGGCTAAATAATTAATTTTTTTGTTTTTTTTTTCTATCATATGCAACAATCAAGGTAAGAAATTGATTAAACTGTGTAGTTATCAACTCTAGTGCATGCTCAAAATGCTAGCATGTCTGGCTAATTAACTCCCAACCTACAATAGTGACAGACTGATTTGCTAAAGGGAGCATTATTAACTAACAATGTACATGCAGCTTTTTAAAAATAACACTACTAGCTAGTAGTATACTGCTCCTGCGGTGTGCAGTGATGCTCACAGAAAGACAAGCAGATGATGACACTCCCCAGTCCGACACCCCCACTTTGTCCACTGTTTACCAAGATAAATTGGATCAGATCAAAAACATACCATTTTGCACTGCCTGTCTTTCATTCCTTTTATATATGCTGACAGCTTCCTACAGCTTGCAGCAGTCTTTCTGGATGCCTTCAGCATTCTGCACTCCTTCTTGGCTGAAGACTTGTAATATATTATTACGTACTTCAATATTTACTATAATGCCATCCATCCATATTCCTCCTGAAATTGGTGGAGTAATTTTCAAAACATTTCTTTTACAAACGAAGCAATAAAAAAACGTGAAAACATCTCACTGCATATAAAAAATGGAAAATTGAATACAAATTAACAAAAGTAAAAATAGTTATTGTGCAGAAAAAATATCAATAATATTGCTGTATAACGGTAAAGCTTGAACTCATTTACTTGGTATTGTGTTTAATCCTCGATAATGCATCATATTCTATAAAATCATATGTTTGTACTGTGGCTGTCCTGTCACGACCTAATAATTCATCATTCAATAATTTGATTTTTGGTGATGATAATAATAACAACAATATTAATGCCAATAAATAAATAAATACATCACACCTGAAATTAAAGCCTTGAACTGTATTTACCTACAAGGGGGTTAAAAAATATTAATAAAAAATGATGCATTAGCAAAAACACGTATTAGCAAAACATCTGGTTAAACTTTGGGCAGCCTGTGGCTAATTGTGACAAGATGGCAATAATGTATGTATGCAAATGGTTTTTAGAAGAAAGGACAGAAATTGCTTTCACCTTGGTTTTAATTGATATCTACTTTAGATTTCACTGGTCAAGCACAGCCTGCCTTGCTTGTCTGGAAGGAATGCCACAGCTACCCTATTGTAGCTGGGAAAGGCTCAAGCCCTGCGTCCATGACCTGGATAAGGAGTATGGATGGATGGAAGCAGCAATCAAGTACTTTACTTATTTTATTTAGTAATTAATTTTACAGACATCTAGTTTTAAAATGTTGTCAGAATTAAATTATAAGCCTTTTTTGCCTGCTAAAATCTAGGCAGACAAGTACAAAAAGGTACAATACAGTAGAATGTATTACAGTAGAAAACAAAAAAGTTACATTTGTTAGATTTGTTTGTGTTTTTACTGTAATTTCTTAGAATTACAGTAGGCTGTAACGATGTGAAATGGTGTTCTTAATTCAAATGTATTAAATCTGCCAACAGTGTTATGTAATGATAAGAGGTCATTCTAAATGTAACATTTCAAAGATCTCAACAAGCAGGTTTTGTACAGTTTGCGACACAAAGTTACATCAGCTTACTTTCAACAGGTTCAAAGGAGAATGTGATAAAATTCAGATTTAAGAAAGGGAGAACAGGAGAGGAAGATTGGGGATTATTTTGAAAGGTAAGCACTGTTTGCAAGTGAGATTTGATCAACTGGAACTTCAGAGCTGTATAATTGTTTTCTTTTGTTTGTTGACGGGGGTGAGCCAGATAAACATTGAATCTGTGGAAACTAACCACATTTATTATTCACAGGTTTCACGGTGGAGCTATAAAAGGACAGTGGCATGGACACTAGCAATCCAGCAATCCCACATAGCAAGAGAAAGGATGACCCTAAACATGCATTAATTGTAAGCGCCATCGGGCTGCGATTCATCTAACTGCACAAAAGAAGAGCTGGAGTATTCAAGTCTTTGGAAAAACAGCACCATCTTCTCTAATCCACTTGTCTACTAAGCACTTGTTTGATGACTTTACAGTCTTAATCTCAACTTCCAAGACCTTTTGAATATAACATTCATTAGAATCAAAAAGTGAGAGTAAAACAAGGTCCAAGCTTGTGATTGACAGCAAGCCATGTCTCTTGGTTTCTTTGTAGTGTCCCTCCCAAAACACCAAGACAGGAAGAGTCAGCACTAAGGATTCACAACAAGTCTTCACTAACCAACAGGCTTTATGTACAATCTATGTGGAGCATTCACAGACTAGAAATCAGTGAACAGTGGACGTGATTTCAGCAACAGCCCTTGTGTCGTTCATTCTGGCTACTTTGGCTTACTGGGACACTAAAAGGAAGTGGGTAATATTTTACAACATTACCTGTGCTTTTCCTTTGACAAGTCAAAATGTCTGCTGTGAGAAAAGCCTATTATGCTCATCAATTAGGTTTGCGCATGCAGAGAGCTTAATGTTCCAGACATCCCACGTTTGTGCTTGGAGATCTGGCTAGTGCCCCAACTCATGTGGCCACCGACTGTGATGCCAGATGAACATTACCCAGCAATCCCGGCCCCCTCCTCCTTCCTCCACCCCATCGCTTGTTAAGAATTCTCTCCTGACTTATTATCCTTTGGGTGCACACTGTCATATAACAGGTAAAATATTTATTTTGCTGGTTTTGCACTCGGTTTCTGCTGTCAGGCGTGGCTGATGTATTATACAAAAGGTTCCACAGAAGCATTGCGTGGCAGTGTACAACAAAACACTTTATGTCTCAAAGTGAAATATGATATTGATTGATACTGTGGTTGTGTTCACCTGACAGTATGCCATAGGGCTGAATAGTTGAGGGCTTCTTCTGTCAAAAGAACAGCAACCCAGCGAGACAACAAATTCGACAAACGCAAACCTGCAACAACTCTAAAATAAACTGCTTTGCAAAACTGAATCCAAACATCCATTTACATCTCTGAAAGGGGGGTGTATCTGACCGCTTATATAAATGCATCAGATAGAGCTATTGAGCTGTGGCACCGTATCATATTTTCTTGTCAATGACCTCCTCAGTTGGTCGATTCACATATTTGGAGACAAATTTGCTATTAGCAATGCAAGTGTAACATCCAGTATACTCTACAGTCCATTTTCCGCTACAGTGTTACGTGATGCATGGGTCCCTCCCAGCATGCAGACAGTGAAAGCTTGGAGTTGAGCCCGGAAGATTCGATTCTGGGAGTACAGTTGAATCCAGTAAGCCATGCTGTGTCACCTTTCAACATTTGGTTCTGGCAATATATGGCATATTTATAGTTATTACTTAAAATGCCAAAGGCAATATAGCAGCTGTTGTATTGTCGAAGCATTTATTTAAAACAATTTGATCTTTTCGCCATGAGGCTGGGATAATGCATTTAGGCTGCTCCACCGCCTGACCAGTGTTCCTTTCAGTGTTGACTCTGCAGGATTGTTGATCAATCCCAGTGACTAAATAATTAATCTGTCAACTGCTGAGACATCTGGATTTAAACATTAAGATGATTTAACAGAAGCCACAGAAGGTGTCATTCAAATTCATTTATAACAGCAGCGTGTGGGCACTTTCACAGAAAGGCAAGCAGAGACTCAAAAAAGAAGAAAAAAGTAACAAGATTAAGTGAACCTTATTAAATCATACCTTTTTGTCATTTTGTGCTACCCGTCTCTTATTCTTTTATATATGCATCTCTCTCCATGGACTTCTTGACCTTTCTGCACTCCTTTGTTGCTGAATACTTTTGTAGAACCAGTTTTTTTTGTTGTTGTTTTTAGTAATATCCATTAGTAACAACATACTATGAAAACACCTCACTGCTAACCCGGCTGGGGCTCAGGGTTAGTAGTGTTTGAGGTTACAAAAAAGACCTACACTTTGATTTTAAAGAGTATATTATAATATATTAATAAAATAAAAAAAAACATTTAAATTACTGACATATTTAAAAAGAATTTTGCTGTCATGTTAACAAAAGAAGCTGTTTGAGAGACGCTAACATGAAAATGCTGGTGGAGCTGTTACCTCACAACCCACAGATATTAACTGATCTTGGGCAGTGAAAGCAGAACCAGTGGCGGCTTGTTCAGCAGGCTAATCTACCATCATTTCAAAGAAGACAGGCCTATCCCCATTGTGCATGGACAAACAACCCGGAAGACAAACTGGGCTCTTAGTCCGCTCAGCTGAAGCTTTTGTTAACAGAGAACAGACACGCCTGTGAAATTGACATATTTCAGTGAAATCAGAGGTAAGCAGAGTCAAACCTGCTTCCAGAGACAATGATCAACTGCAGCCACAAGTTGCCGGTAATGTAAGGGATGGATTCAAACAGGCAACGAGAGAAGGTACTTGGACAGAAACAAAAGGAAACATTAATAAGGAGTAAGTAATGTTGAAAGGGCATTTAAGTGACTATTATACATAGAAACACTGTATTGAATAATCACATAATTCTGTCAAAAGAAAAGTTAATATTGCACTTAGATTTGGTAACAAAAAAAAGATTATAAATGAATTAAATAAATTTAATGGTGTAAATGTCTCCTTCAATTAAAGCTATTAAAATCAAGTACTACGCATGATGAATGAGGAATGACTGCGGGAAGGATTTAATCTAGTATGAGATTAACTCCTTCTATTTGGTTGTTAATCATGTTAGTTATTGAAGGTGATTTTAAAAACCCTACAGTTTACTGATCCAGATGACCATGGAAAAGGTTTGTTGGATTAGATTTCTGTTGCATATTAGCATTCAAGCTTTAAGTATTTAGACACACACACATACACACGTATTGTACATAGAATATATAGCATACTTACACTGTAAACACAGACACAGAATAGACAACCGGTGCATGGAAGCAGGATTCTGCATCTATAATATATATTTAAAACCCAGGCGAAGTCTAATTTCTATAGTAGCACTGTGTTATGGGGCTCAGAGCTGGAGATGGGAAATCCTGGTGCTGTCTTACAGTGCTTATCGATGGTGCTTATTCAGCACCCAGAGACCAGTAAATCAATGATCCTTTAACTGTTAATCAATCACATCTCACTGTTATTCTCATAAGACTACTGTAGCTTCATTACTGTTTAACAATTAACACTGCCAGGAGAGTGATTGGTACACTGAGTGCAATGATTAATGGGACTATACAATGGGGGGGGGTCCAATGAATTCAAATTTAGATGTTAATTAATTATAGGATAGTCATTCATTGACGATAAGATAAGGTTATAGAGGTTTATAGCATGACGTTCGGTTGGTTGCTCCCAGCCCATCTTAACATGACTTACACTGACAGCAGCAGGACAACATAAATATGTTAATTTTGGATATAATTAAACTTTGTGCTGACAGGGGAGGGGATTATTTCAGTATTGCTTCACCTTGGAATTGCAATATTGGCTGATCTCTCCTTTTCAGTTCTGATAATTTTCAAAGTCTGCTACAAATCATTGGGCCTGATAATTGCTGTTTGTTCCCTCTTATGCCTTTTATCAGAGGGGTTTTAAGTTATACCCTTGACTGTTGGGTTTATTTTATATTAATTAAGTATTCCTTTCCCAACCGACCAACAATATGAATATAGGAGACTGCAGAAATATTTGAAGAATAGCAGGTAGTAGGCAAATGCTGAATTGTGTCCCAAAAATGTGATGACTCAAGACAAGATCACAGCACCTCCTACACACTGTTGTCCAACATGGAACACTTACATAGGCAATTTCAAGTACAATGAAAGACTAGATCTAATCCTATCTTGGTGAAACAGCCCGTGCTAGTCGATCTTTTCTCAGCTATTTATTGAGGCATTTTTGCAGCATGTTTTTGTCCATCACTGAGATTAGCATTGCACTGAGTGGGAGAATGATCTGATAACAAAACAGCCAATAAATTAGCTTAAGTATCTCATCATCTGTCATGTGTTACAGCAATGAGTGAGACTTTATCTGTTTTTTGGACAGAGGGCTGTGGACTACAACACTGTGAAGTCAATAAGTCTGGCTCTGTCTTCATATCCTTTTGCGTCCAGCCTCAGTGTATTGGCACACCGAGAACTCAATTTTTGCACATTTGCATCAGTTCCCTGCCAAAGTGCCTATCACATGGGAACCTGTGGCCACACTTCCAAACAAAAAAAGTGAATGTTGATTACATTTTAATAGAATAACCTTCAGTAACACTGGAAAACCAGGCAAAGGGAAACATAGAAATGAACCAGTGAACCATATATCAGCTTTATTAGAATGCAGTAACCTACTGTATTCTGAAAGTTTTGCAGTTGTTTAGTCCATACAATAATGAACCATCAATGTAAAGCTGAAAAAATGAGCGCATTGGGGAATGTTTGGAAGTCTGCAGCTGGGTTTCTACTCGCCAGAATCTTGTCATTTGCTGAATCCAGAAATACAATAATGTGTAGTGGCTCGAACCGTGGTTGAAGCTCAGGCAGGGAGCAGGTGCAAAAGATGAATATAATAACCCTGTTACTTTAAGCAGGAAACCCTCCAAAAATGCCCCCAATATAGATCTCAAATCCACTGAAAACTTTGTTTTGAAAGTTTAGTTTTTCTCAGTAACATTAAACATTTAAGCCTAAGTACGCAACAGTAAGTTAAGGTAAGGGGGGATATGTTAGATTTTATTTACTGCATCAAGAGTTGAGCACTTAAAAACATGCTAAGCTGCTTTATGAGAGCTGTTTTGGGGTCATTCCAAAAGCACATGCTAACAGTGAAAGACTTGAAGCTGCTTTATGCATCTGTTCTTGATTCTCGGTCTCCAGTTGACCTGGCAGAGGAGTTGTAGCTCTTTCAGTTCTCCATAAATCATCACTACATGCCAAATGAAGACGCAAAGATCCTATTGGAGGATCCTAACATATCGTACCTACAATACTGTACCAAAGGTAATGTTAGGGTGACACAATAAAAACAGTAGAAAGATCAGTGACATCTGATGACTTTAAAGAACATGTTGCTGTTGTTCAGTGTTAGGCAGCTCTAATCTACCAGACCCACTGTAAAGGAAGCTTTAAGGATTTAGTCATGTTTTTCGACCTGTGATGTGAATGTCTAACAGGAATTCTGTATCAAGTGAAGACATGGATGACTAATATTGCTGGCATGTTATTTCTGAACACATTTAATGAACGCGGAGAGCCATCCTTCATATAAAGATTTTATAGAGCAAACCAGGACAAAGTACATGCTGACTCATTACGCACAGTGGCAAAAAAAACCCCCATAAACACATTAAGAAATATCTGAGATGCATTTATTTATATTCTTCTTGTTCATTTTTATTTCTGTTTCATAAAAAGAACCTTTTTCTATGCAATGCACTTCATTGCATCATTGCTGAATAGCACTACACAATAGAAATTCCCAAAGACCTTTGGGAATTTTGTCAATAATCTTCAGCTTTTCAACCGCTGTTTAGTATTTTGATGGAGAAACGATCGCCGAACAATAGGAAAAAAGGAAAATAATTTCTTATGAATAGCTTTGACTAAGGACTAACCTTGTCAAAATGAAACAGCTGTTTAAAATCTGGTCATTTTCACAGCGTTTATCTCATATATTCTGCAACAATGAGGCTGGTTTGTACATTGCTTCGGTGGCAGAGAGCCTTGCTCCCAGTATTGCTTTACCACAGGCCCCTGTGGAGTCTGAACACCCTTTTATCCCTTTGCCTCAAGTCGCAATCAGATAATTGTTTCTCAGAGCAACCATTTGAGACTGCAAAACCATGTAATCCCCAGTGCTGCTCTAATGGTGCTACAATAGCGGGAGACTGCTAGAAACTCTCTGGGTCTCATTGTGAGCTTGTTGCTGAAAAGAAATGCCTTTCAGAATTGTTTAGGTGTGGATAGGAACCGCAGATACTTAAGTCACAGTGAACTTTCACAAAGACGAGGTGCATTTTGAAAAGTTGCACTTCCTTTCAGTCCCAAAGGATGCATCTGTTGAAGAAGGGACATTTAACTGGCAGCTTTTGCTGTTGCTATACTACCTTGAAAATGTATTTAAAAAAAAGTCAGTGGTTTTGTTTTTGTTTTTCTTTTTTTTTTGCATCATGCACACGAGACTCCCCCCGGCAATTATCATGACAGTATTACCTGTCAGCTCCCTGGTGCTGTCACTGTACTGTACTGTTGTTGTATGCATTTTCTGCTCAACCAAAACAGTTGTGTTGATGTGTGGGCTGCTTTAAAAGATGCAGCGGCAGCACTGTTGCAGATCCACCGGAAATATCGCAGCGTTTCTCGAGGAGAGGTAGTTGAAATAGTGAAAATCTGTGAAGAGAAAGAACTGAAGAAAAGAAAAAGAACAGAGGAACCTTTAGATTGACCTTTGGAGACAGACACTGTGAAATCACAGCCTTGGCATTTCAACTAAGCCAAATTATATTTAGAACTGAAATGACTAATTGCAAAAGAGAGCTCCAATTCCCACCTCTCATTATTTATTTCAGCTATATCATTACTCAGAGTTTAAAAAAAAAAAAAAAGAAAAAAATG
>VURO01002221.1:24420-36210 GCA_015108175.1 Pelvicachromis taeniatus
CCGCTGTTCTTTTTTTAAAATTTTTTTTATTTACTGCACCTTTTTTTTTTTCTGCCATGAGGAAATGAAATGTATCTTCAGATGGAGAGGTGAAATTATGCTTTATAGTGTTTGCAAGGTCTGCGTTGTTTCATTACCTTCCCCCGTGGAGAAATAAATGCGAAAGTGTAGCATTAAACAAAGGCAGCTTTTTGGAATTAGCATTAGAGGCTTAAGATTGTTTGGTATAAAAGCAACCTCAGACATGGCTCTGTGGGAAACACAAATTAATTACAGGGCGCAGTGCCGTTGTGTTGTAGGTGTTGGAAAGAAAGAAAGAAAGAAAGAAAGAAAGAAAGAAAGAAAGAAAGAAAGAAAGAAAGAAAGAAAGAAAGAACGAAAGAACGAAAGAACGAGTGAGCCACAGTTTACAGTGTGATACTATTTATAGGAGCAGAGAGGCAGTGGGGGGACATTATGCTAGTGGGAGGATTATTGGTGTTATTAGTCTTGTGCTACTAACCTATAAGAGAGCGAACTGGGAAGATTTATTATGTCATTAAAGTGAGCATCTTTAAATGCACAAAAGATCAAGCCCAGTCACAGTAACCTCTTGAAATCAGCAAGGCTTTGGCTGTTTTTACAGAATAAATATTGCAAGGAAAACATGTTTAATTCTCACCAGGATCAGCTCCAGGTTCCTGGTGAGTCAACCGGGGACTGGGGAAATGGAGTACTGAAATATTTATCAGAGCGTTGCATATTCAGCTGAGGGTCCTTTGTGCGTGCTCGTGTGATCTTTCACAACACGTTCACAAATTAAATATTTATCACATTTAAATAAAAGGCGAGTGCCAGGTCTCACCGAGCGCTAGTATGCGTGCGAGTGTGTATCCGGGTGCATGAGGGGAGATGTGAGTCGTGCGCTATCAGGGATGATTGGTGTGGAGTCCCGGGTGGCGGGGGTGGGTTGTGCCTGTCAGGATGGAGATATGAGACTCACCTCCCTATCTACTCATTCACAGCGACTGGAATCAGACTCCGCTTATCCAGTGCTCTGTGGCTGCTGAGGGGGCTGCAGCAGACAACAAAGCACTGTGCCTGACCTAATGCTGCAATGTGCTTCTAGGTAGATAGTTACATATGGAAACAAATGCTATTCACAAAATTAAATACACAAACTGTTGACTTGGAACATCTGTGGAATTCCACCCATCAGGGTATCCCCAACAAACTGTACAGTACTGTCTGCTTTTTTCTCCACATTTAGTGAGAAATGGCTAGCATGTATTTAATTGGAAGGTTTGTTTGCAGCAATAAACAGCAGTCATGTTTTTTTTATTTTTTATGGCGGTATTGTATTTCTGCATCATTAACTGGTTATTTCATGTTGTGTTTTAAAATGAAGTGAGTGGTAACTTTATATTTTTCCAGTGTGATGAGTTTAGGTAAGGTCTTAGTCGAAGTGTCCACCGATTGACCTACGTCAAAGAGAAGCAGTCATCAATTTTTAAGCTGATGATGGAAATTCCACATTTATGCTAACTTTATTTCAGCTAAGGGTTGGCCAAATCCACAAAGAGCAGAAAACCTCAGAGCCAGGTGCAATGGTCAGCTGATCACAGCCACTCCACAAAGAAGACACTTCTACTGACAAGTTAGATCAATATAGGATTTGTTTTTTTTTTTTTTTGGTATTTAAGTCTGCCAACATTCAATCAGTAAACATCATAATTTACACTGTTAAAAGTTGAATGCTAAGCAGTAACATACACTATTGTCCAGCGTAGTACACCCCACATTCTTGTTGTTATTGTGATACCTCAAATGCCCAGTAGCCTAGTGACTAGTGAGGCTAATGGTAGCTTGTTTTGACTGTTAGCCGAAGGACTGAATGTTTAGAAACAGCACTTCGCACTTTTTGTGCCTTTTTGTGCCTTTTTGTCACCTCATGTAAGTAAGGTGACAAATTCTCTCCCTTCAACACTTCAAACTAACTACCTTTGACTTCAGACAGTTTGCAGGACTACCTGTGCTCATGCAATGATTGCAAGTATTTTTAACAGTGAAATTCATAGCTGACAATCTTCTGGTCAAAAACATTAGACTGGCACACATCCAGTTTATGTTTTCTGCACATTTGCTAAGATTTAAGAGGACAGTTCATGATGCTGATAACTCAAAGGCCTTTTTAACCCTCTGTGGTCCAGGGCAATATGCATTGTCAACACAACTCAAAATGGAATCGCATTGCGGCTCCGCCCCACTGCCACGCCCCCTTTTAACACCGATGTCGGTGTGACACGCCTGCGTAGACACACGCAGGCGTGTGTCTACACTTGCACTTCCCAGCCACACGGTGGCTGGGAAGTGCAAATCACATTTACAACATCAACAACAAAATAACATTTCAGAAAATACTTTAACAAGTCCACAACAAATGAACAAGTGGCAAACTCCTCCTATTTATCTAGCAACGTTCCTCGTTCGATACAAAAAAATGTTGTATTTTCATGTCAGGAGTGTTAATATTTGTTTTATATTTTAAATATTATCAAGTTTGCTGATGTAAACATCACTAGTGTATAATTAATTCAAATCCTTCTCATCACAAAACATGTTAGTGATGAGAAATAAATAGGCAATAAATAAATAAATAAATAATCAGATAAAGAAGAATGTGTTTTTTAATATGTACCCCACTCCCCATGCCTGGCTGGATAGTAGCTAAATTTAACTGTGGGAAGACTGAGGAGCCTCCACTAGCTCATAGCTAAAACCTTCACATTTAAGCCCCCAAGAAATGTAGCAAAAATCCAAATAATTTATGACAGAGGCATTCATACTGTTTATACAATTTATACGCTTTAAAGCTATTTAAAATATAAATACATATTAACAATGGTTGGAAGCAGAATCAATTAAAAACTCAGTGTTCGTTTTGGGATTCAACTCAGTTAAATAGTTTTGCTTGTAAATGTCTTTTCATGTAAGTAAGTTATACTGCATATTAATTTACCCCTGACTCAGTCACCACACACACACACACACACACACACACTGTTCTTGAACCTCACTTGAATTGGTACATGAAGGCATTATAACCTTGTTTTTTTTTGTTCTGGAACATTTCTTCTAGCAGGCAGTTTCTGTTAAGCCATTCGACTTCTTTCAAGCTTTTCACTCCTCAATTATCTTAATAAAATCATGTGTTAGAGCGATTTTACCGCTTGTTCGGAGTTCTTTAATGCTTGAAAGAATTGCCATAATTATAAAGCTGTTCGATCAACAATGACAAAACCGCTTTGTCATAGTTGAGATTTTATTTCAGGCACCATATTCCTTTTTCTTCAAATATTTAGTCCAGACAACGAACATACGCGAATCAATGTTTCATCATTCTTGCACCATAGCACAGCAATTCTGTTTTCTACGTACAAATATAACATAGAGAAAATATCAGCCTGAAGTTAAATGGATCAGCAGTGCGCCAGCGTCACATTCACAAAATAAATGTTGCCAATATGTTCACATGTGGCTATGAACACTAGCAGAAATCCCATTGTGTTCATTTTGTACACATTATTGTCCTTCTGCCACATTTTATCTAACAGGCATTTAGAAGTGCAATAATTCTATCCAGCTAGTATTTTATAAAGATTCACATTCACGCTGTTTTTTGTTGTCATTTTTTTTTTTTTACTCAATTATCTGGATCGGCCTGGAGCGTAGTCAGGTCAAATTACAAGATAATGTAAGAGCTTTAAAAGATTATTCACATCTGAGTCATTTGAACTGTTGTATAATATGTCAATTTTACTTAAATATCAATTTGAATGGACTGTATTAATGCCTTTGTCTGTCTCCAGTCTCCTGCTCCCTGCATGCTGCAAATAAGAACAAAAAGCTGAGAATTCAAAAGTGTGAGATTCTAACAGAGACTGTGTAAAAACTGAAATGCGCCACTGCAGTGAAACAACTGTGTTGCATTAACAATTAAAAAGAAAACATCCTGGTGGCATATTGACAGCAGCTGGGTCATCAAGTTGTAAGCAGCTATATATATGTGCATAAACAGTCCCATGCCACTTTATTAGATACGCCTGTTCAGCTATTTGTTAATGGAAATCTATCTATCTATCTAGTCAACGACATTGCAGAGACTCATGGCATTTTGCCCATCAAAATGGGGAAAAAAAGTAATTTCAGTGAACGTGGCATGGTTGCTGGCATCAGATGGGCTTGGGTAAGTATTTCAGAAACCTACACTTTGAGGATTACAGAGAATGGTGTAAAACAGAGAAGATATCGAGTGAGCGGCAGTCTTGGAGAAAATGCCTCGTTGATGTCAAATGTCAGAAGAGACTGGAAGGACTTCTTTGAGCTGATAGGAAGGCAACAATGACTGTAATAACCACTCGTTACAATCAAGGTGTGCAGAAGAGCAGCTCTGAATGCTCAAGAGACTGAACCTTGAAGCAGATGGGCTATAGCAGCAGAAGACCACGCCAGCTGCCGCTCCTGGAACAGGACTGCCACCACTAAGAACAGGAAATTGAGGGTATAATTCATGTTAGCTCAAGAAGATTGAAAAAAATCCTTCCCTGGTCTGATGAGTGTCAATTTCTGCTGCAACCTTTGGTTGGCAGGGTCACAATGCTGTGTAATGGTGTGGGGGATGTTTTATTGGCAAACTTTGAACCCCTTAGTAATGACTAAGCATCTTTTAAAACATAGACTGCAACCTCCCTGAGCATTGTTGCTGATTATGTCCATTCCTTCATGACCATTGGTCAGATTGCCTTCACTTTCAGAGGATCTCATTCCAATCGAGCACCGTTGGGATGTGAAACCACATACCATATATCTTCCAATGGTAGCCCCGGCATTTAGTCAAAAAATTATTCGGCCAGCCCAGCGTTTAAAAGAGGCCGGCGGTTGTTGGAGACCGGCTCTTATTCCCTTCTCAGACGGAATTATCGCGGAAGTGAGAGGGAAAGAGGACCCAGGCGCGGATTTTAGACTGAGGTGAAAAAACAGTGCATTTACTTACAGTGCTCCAAAACGTATTCCAACAGTTCACAAATAATGCAGTTCCCAATTGTGCTCGTCCTTTGCTCCCGAGTGTCTCCTTGTCTGTGGTAGCCCAGTGCACGAGTGGTGCTCCCCGAAACTTCTCTCTGCCAACTCTTCTCAAGAGGAAGTAAAAGACAGAAAATCACAGTTAGCAGGTTCGCTAGCCGACAGTTCATCATACGCTACGCTCACAGACTCTACCAGTTCACTGTAATAATCCCATGTCGATGGTCGCCGCACATCCAGCTTAAATACCGCTGGTCGTAGATGACGGCTGGTTGGAAACAGCTGGCCGAGCAGGAGAACTGACGACAGCGCGGAGGGACTTCCAAATTGAACTTCGCCCGGCTACTATTGGAGACCGGCGTCTATTTGTCGTGGCATGTTTTCAAACCCGGCGTTTATTACAAACGGGCGCCAATAAGAGACAGGCCACTACTAGCAGATATACGGTAGATGGATTTCTGATCACAGTGTACAAAAGTGCCTGGAAGTAAATAATGTTATCTAATGTAGGAATGGAAGAAAACAATAAACACTGTTTTTTAAATGATCCCTTTCATGTTGCAAGATTTCATGTTTTGGGACTGAGCGTCTCAGAGAGACACAAATCTATAGGCAAGATTTCCTCTGCAAAAAGCACACACTGTATTCACGCCCCACATGGCTGTTGAACTGGGATAACATTCTCAGCATGATTGTGAAGGATAAAAGGCCCTTGCTATTGTGGAGGGTCAGGGCTTCTGTGAGATGGTCAGCACATTTTACTTAGGGTACACACTTCCCTCCAGGGCCCACTTCAGTAAGTTGATGGAGAGGAAATACAAGGGTGCTCTTGACAGAGTGAAAGCTTTACCCAAAGAAGTGAAAAACAAAAAAAAAAACCTGAATTTAAATGCTTTATGGTCATTGCACCTAGAGAAAGCACAATGAAACTTGCTGTGTACACCTAAAAACGATATTTCATACACCCACACGCTCATGCCAGATAACAATAGCCAAAGATAATAATCACACGTACTCGCATGCTTGTGCAATTACGCCAAATAACAATATGTGGTTGCAGTCATTCCTACGCACTCGTACAACACACAAAGTACTCTGATAGGAGTCTGGCACTGCATAAATAAGATAAATAAGAATATTGCATCTAATGTCTCCAGGTTATTGTGTGCAGATATGACACGAGAGATTTATGTCAGGCACCATAAAATAAAACATGTAATGTTGCACGTAATGTTATGAGGTTTTTACTGGGTATGACCTGCGATGTAAATATAATAGTTAGTGATGTAGATATTATGATGATGTAGACGGTGGTCGTAAAGCGCTTGAGTGTTCCTGGGAGTTCAGTGTAGTGATGGCTCGTGGGAAAAAGCCTGGAGGTGTGGGCCCGATTAACAGTGTAATGTTAAGCAGCTAGTCTGTTCTTTAAATTACGACCACTCTCACACACTGCCAGTAGCAATACTGACATTGTTACTCCAGTCCAATCATCCTTTTGCCCGCCTTCTTTGAGCCAATCAGCCTCCACTCCATGTGGTTTAAATCCATCCTCTTCTCACCCTCCATCCAAACCTCAGTCTTTATCTTCATCAACACCACCAGCGTCTAAGTCTTCAGGGTGTCCTGTCCTTAATCCCGTCACCGCTGGATTCCACTCCGCCACGATGGGTCATCCGAGTCTAATCGGCAAATACGTTGATTAATTTATCTGTCTTAATAAATCAAGTTCTTTCAAATGATCTCACCTTATTGAAATAGCATACACTCAAACTACACCTCACTTCAGATGCGACCACTCTTTAGCTCTGACGTGGCTGCAAAACCGACTGCATACTGGCCAATAAAACCACTTGTGGTGACCTTCCTAAAAGAGGACGTCTACGAAAGTGCAATGCATTTCATGCTGTATTATTATCATACCCTTTACCTCGCACGCCCCGTGCTGAAACACTCCACTTTGTGCTGCAGACAGAAGTCCTCTGTGACACCATCTAAAATCTAGACATTATTTCTTCATGAAAAAGCCTTTGGTAGAAGAAAGAAGTTCACTTCTGACTATGGTAACACAATACATTTCCTTTACATTTCAGGGCCAGATAACAAAACTGTGTGAATCAGCTTGTGCGATAACCTTTAACAAATAGGCGCATTTGTTGTTTATCATGAGAAGTTTAAAAGCGCTGCAACATTTGTTATCTCGCCATAGTTTGTACATTTTTACTTTCACCTTCGTCACAACTGCATTTACATTGTTTTTGTATCATCTGTTCTCCCCATTGTACGCTAGTGTGTGCAATTTTTTTCCCTAGTATCTCAAATTATAAGGAAATTAAGATGAGTAAAAATGGATGAAAAGTGTGTTTGTTTATACACTCGCATAGTTGTTAATTGGGACTCCTTTACCAAACGCAGCCCAAGCTGCTCTGATAGTGGCTTTTTGCTCTCTTGTATTTTGGGGTCAGGTCTTTCTCATCAGCCTCTTGACAGTAACCCATATATTCTCTAAGGGCTTAGGTCAGGCGAGTTGTCTGGCCAATTAGGCAGAGTAATAGTATGGTCAGCAAATGTTTTGGTAATAGTTTTAGCATTGAAGGCAAGTGCTAAGTCCTCCTGGAAAAGCAAATCAGGATCTCCATATAGCTTGTCAGCAGATGGAAGTATGACGTGCTCTAAATTCTCCTGGTAGATAGCTACATTGACTTTGGACTTAATAAAACACAGTGGACCAACCACCAGCAACACCAGCAGATAACATGTCACCCCCAAATCATTGCAGACTACATAAACTACACACTGAACTTGGTTTGAAATCTGCACCTCTCCACTTTTCCTTCAACACACTTGATTTAAAAATGAATTGCAAAAGCAGTCAAGTTTTTTTTCTCTCCTTGTCCCAGGATGCTGTCTCTGTTTCAGGAGTGGTTTGATATTAACAACGCAACAGTTGTAATCGCTGTGCTCAAGACATCCGTGCACGGTGACTCTCGAGCCACGGACACCAGCTTCAGTCCACTCTTTAAGAAGCTCTTCCAAGTTCTTGAATAGACTTTTCTTGATAACCCACTCAAGGCTGTGTTCAACGCTGTTGCTTGTGCACCTTTCCCTGCTACACTCTTCACTTCCAGTCAAGCTTAGATCAGTATACTTTGAAACAGCACCACATGATTGTATTTTGATGATCAGCGCAAAGTGACATCCATGTGTTTATATGAATGTTGACCTTTTTCAATGCGTTCTGAATCACTACAGTTCAATTTCGCTGCAGGAAACTGTATGTGACAAATAAAAGTTTATTGATTGACTGATTGATACTGAGTCCTCAAAAAAGAAGTGAAGTTAGCCAATTACATTTCTATGATATTTTTATTTTTACTCTTAATTCCAGTATATGTGTGTAACTTTGTTTTCAGAAAATTGGGAGAGAATTAGAAAATCTAATTAAGCACGTTAAGCACTGCAAGTTGAGATGTTTTAAATGTTATTTTTCCATTTCCTATTTACACTAGCGGTCTGTTCTACTATAAATACCTTTGCCTTCAGGCACAGTCACCCAAGGCGTCTTTGATGAAGCATAGGTGTTTTTAGGCTCAGGTTACAGGCCTTAGTGTTTTATAAATAGCCAAAAAAGAACAACTAAATCCACATCTGTTCATCTGTCATTCATGTCATGGATTAAAGACGTAAATATTATATAATCCAACAATTTTGTGAAAACAACCATTTCTAAGGCGCAGCTTTACGTAACGTTTCAAGGGACATATATCTTGGTATTTTCAAATATTTGCTTAAGTCTTTCGGCGTGGGAAATTAATTTTTAAATATGTTTATAAAAATATGTCCTTGTGCTTAGGACGGCAGAAGACAGCAGAGGAGATGAGGATTGAAACAGACCCCAAAAAGGTTCTGTAGATAATGAGAGTATTAGGTAGACAGAGATACATTTAACACACAATTAAAATTAAAGATAGTTTAAATCATTAGTCCACAGAAGCCGAAACTATGAGAGCTGGGTTCGTCAATTTTCCTACACTGAACAAAGCCAACGCTTAGGTCTAGCATAACACTCATCTATCAACGGCCCTCCTTTTTAAAGTACACACTATGCTGTCTGCTCTGCAGGTTATAAATGAGTGTTGAAGGGTTTGCGGTCAGAGGTGGTGGGGTTTCTAAACAACACAGTGATGCAGCCGGTCAAGATGCTTTCAGTGGTTTCTCGGCGCATGATGGGTCCCAGGACTCTCGGTCTTCTTAGTATGCGGAAGAAGTAGGGATGTTGCCTGCTTTGCTTTCTTAGCCAGTGTTGTTGTTTTTCTAGGAGAGGCCTTCTGTGATGTGCACACCCAGAAATCTGGTGCTACTCACTCTTTCCACAGCAGAACAAGTGGTGGCTGGTGGGTGTGAGCTCCCCAGAAGTTGATATATCTAATTTTTTTCTTTTTACATTTAAGGAGCGATTGTTTTTACTGCACCACATGGCCGGCTGTTTCACTTCACTTCTGTGGCCTTTCTGGTCGTTGTTGTTGATGAGCTCCACTGCTGTTGTCTCATCTGCTAACTTGATGAAGAAGTTGATGCTGTAGTTCAGGGTGCAATTGTAGGTCAGCGCGGTAAAGTGCACTGGACTGAACACCTGTTCTTAGGGGGCTCGAGTGCTCAGCATTGTTGCCAACCCAAACTGCTTGTGGTCTCCCAGTAGATTAACCAGGTGTCCCTCTTTAAGTGAGAGTACATAGTGTTTTTATTTCTCCTGTCCCACTGCTTGAGACAACGTTCCTCATTTTGACCAGCTCTGCAGGACGTGCACTTTCATGATGTCTGGTTTTTACCCAATGTATGTGAAGGGAAGGCTTTTTTATAATACTCAAACAAGGGTTAGTCTGCCTAATGTTGTAACCAAGTTACCAAAAAGTCAGGGGCTTTGCAAATTTTGGTGAGTATGATGGAAATTACCGCAAAGACAATGAATTAGCAAATATAGTCATAGGGGCATAGGAGGCCATTTGATTGTTGGTGTTTAAAGAACCTCATGATGATGAGAGTCGGCGCAACAGGGCAACATTCACTGAAGCAGGATGGGTAATCCATCTTTGGTACCAGTGCCAGTATTATTGTGGTGAGCAAACTTGTAGCATCTGTTTTTTATTTAGGACGAGTATTCAGTTTTCTGACTATATAAATGTTTTATGCCCACGCCAATGTTAGACTGCTGTAACGAAAATAAAAACAAGAACAAGATGCATGGTGTCACCTCACTGTTTGTGCTGCTAGTGTTTATGATTTTAGCTAGACCATATGAAATTAATAACAGGACTAGGGATGAGAATTGAGAACCGTTTATTCTCGAGAACCAGTTCTCAATAGAACAATTCCTTGGAATCTGCCTGTATATCGATCCTGATTATCGGTTCTTGCACTATGGCTACGGTCAGCTGATTTCAGTTTGTTTGTTGGAGGAGGAAAATAGTGGAGCAGTCTCCAGCGTGGATGTGGACATTACTTTTATTTTTGTTGCACAAAAGACAAGAGCACGATAGTAGAGTGGAGACTGCTCCACTTTAAGGAACTGCATTATGCTGATAACACAACTTTGGCTCTTCGCGAGCACCAGCATGCTAATGCTAAGCTAGCCAAGAGCGCAGAGTGACCCCAGCTCAGCACCGTGATAAAGTGAGCCGTCATTTGTGGTGAATCCGCTGCTGAACTTCAACAGGTAGCAAACTGACGAGCAGTCAGGCTGCAGCCTCCGTTTCCACCTGTTCAAGTTTCTAAAGTAGAATCACCATGACGATCAGTTTAAAGTGTGTTTGTGCTGGTTTTCATCTTTACTTTGTGTGGTTGGCTTTGTGTTCATACCCAAATACTAACAGAGAGATCACTTGTGTCCTGTAGCCTGTAGATTTATATTGTAATGATGACTGGTAATGATGAGACAGTTTGTTTCAGATCAGTAACATGAATGTAAAGTAACGAGTAGTGTAACAAATGTCTTTCTCCTGGGAGTAATTAAGTAACGTACTGCACTACTTTTAAGAAATGTGTTTAATATGTACAGTAATTAATTTTTTGAGTAATGACCCCAACAATGATCACAACAAAGAGGGGAAATACCTCCAACATGCACAAACATTTAACCACACGGCATGTAATTAATTTGCATGAAAATCTTTGATATGCTGCTTAGAGATGATGGTGATTTTCAAAGTGGAGCAAGCAGCACCATCAACAATTCAGCCTGTGGTATCCTTATATAACCAATCTTTAAAAATAATGGATAAAAAAATCTGTTCGGTGGCATCACTGCCACATTTTAAAGAAATATAATCTACTTAGTTTTAAGAGTTTTAATCATTTGTGTCTTCTTGAATTAGTTTTTAAATGTATAAATAGGATGGCCCCAGAGTGTCTCAATAGATACATCCAGAGACAAGATGGTAATCGGATTACTAGGAGCAAGGTGAACGGCAACTGCAAGATATTATATCGCAGGTCTACATTCGGTCAGTCAGCTTTTTCCATAAAGGCTTGCCATCTGTGGAACACACTTCCAACTGAAATTAAATGGCTTACAGACATCAGATCCTTTACATTGAAGGTTAAAGTTTGGTTAAAGGAAAATCAGAGATGTAGTCATTTTAACTAATGATCTCATTTTATTTGAAATTGTTTATTAATTGTAATTGTATTATGATGTAATTTGATTATATGGAAAGGTATGTTTTATTGTAAATG
>VURO01002224.1:2913-22524 GCA_015108175.1 Pelvicachromis taeniatus
CCCCCGCCGAGAGCTTTTAATTAGAAAATTAACCACAAAAATGTATCGACATAAAGAATATATTTCCATTTGAGATGTTGTTCAGTTAATTTTAGTTTTATTTATATGGCGCCAAACCACAACAACAGCACAACACAGCGTTTTATATCGTACATAAATGCATGTGAAGTTGCTTAGCAGGGAAATGCTTGATTATAACATAAAACGACACTACCTTCCACAAATTACCACCTTACCTTTGCGAAGGGGTTTGAATGCCTGAGTGATCATAGGAGCCATGCTGTCTGGGAAAGTCCTGGATGAGGGGCCTGTTTGTCTAATGGTTCATAAACCTGTGTTTATAAGAAATCTAGGGAGAATGGGGCATCAGGTCAACTTTGGTCCACTCTCTTGTGGGCCCAACGTCTGCTGCCAAAAGTGGCTTTAATAACATGGAATGTAATCTCTCTGGTGTGACAGGAACCTGAGGTTGTGTAAGAAGCTGACAGATAGGCAAACTGGTGTGGTGGGCCCCTTTTTAAAAAAGGCGTTAACTGATGTTTTGTTGCCTTTTAGCACAGAACAAGGACAAAGGCTAAGTTAAACCAAACACTTCACGTTTCTCCATGAAAGGAGAAAAACTTTTGAAGCTCCGGCACAGCTGTGCACCGCACACAACGGCACGGTAGAAATTGCAGTTGGAAGTTAAGCCTATGTGGTTCAAAAACATTATAAAATAATAATAATCAAAGCTTTGTGCTGTCGCCGACAGCTGAAGGCAGTCATTCGGGAGAGTACAGTTTCTCTCCATTGTTCCGGTGTTTGGCTGCACACAATAGCGCGTGCTTTTAGAATAGGTGACAAAACCAACTGTTTGAGTTTGCAAAATAGTAAATGCCCACTCAAGATGTTATTGAGCTCTGAAACCATTAACAAAATTGCATAATGGTGTCTAAAAAGAAAAGAAAAACCTCTCGCTGAAAGCAGAAAGGAGAACAAGGCTCTTTTCAGGGTTGCAGTTTACACCTGTAATCACGCAGCGGTGACACAAAAACATAAATAAAAGGAGACATGAAAGATCCCCTCCTGATATACTGGAAGTCACATTCAAATACTGTGCTTTGAATAAAAAATCATGTATTTTTTTTTTATCACAACAAACATTTAATTATCTGGTTTTATATTATTTATAAAACATAGTGAATAAAATTGAAATGGTGAATTACAGGAAACAAAAAGACACCACGTCCAGCCTTGAGATGTGTCAAACATATGTTTTAAGTCTCCGTATAGAACTCGTTTGTCTTTCATACACAACCTCAGCTCAGCATGGGGACACGCACACATGTAGTATTATAGACGTCTCACTGGGAAACGGGAAAACAAGACTATGTTTACCCTCTAAATATCCACCATGTCACCACCAACCCGTCCAGAGTTAGGGGTAGGGTTTCGTTTCGGTAAATGTCTACCCATTTTCATTGACTTTTCATCTTTTTGGAGCATCCAAATAGAAAAGCTTTTAACCCTTTGGGACGACAAGATGGGAAAAAAACTGAACATTACACACACATGAGACAGAGGACTATCAAAATCAAACAGAAAGTAACACAAACACACAATGAAACCCGGACTATGACACAGCAGGTGAAGATAGACAGGGAGACATGACTGACAAGGGCAAAACAAAGATGGTTAGAGAGGGCTAAACAAGGGAACCAGAACTAGAGACGTATTAACTAGAAAAACAGAGGGAAACCTTGCAGAATGGACATATTAGACAGACCTGGAGACACAACTGGGAAGACACTGATGACAGGACATGGGGAGGAGACTGGGAGACACTGGGTTGAAAGGGAACTAATATTATAGATACAAAAATGAAGAACAAGAAATCTGAATAACAAAGAAGGACCAGGAAATGCTAAACTCAAGCCTAATACAGAAAACTAATGCATAACTAGAACATAAATGATCTCAGTCGGTCCCCTCAACTCGTTATGAACTGTTCCTTGAGCTCCAGTCTCCTTTGCGGACATTGAACTGTTTCCTGATACCAGTGCCTTTCATGGACTTTGTTTTCGACTATTTTGTGAGCTCCGGTGTTTCTGGTGGCCTTTTTGTTTTGGTTCCAGCCAATACTGTGCAACTGTTGCTGTGTGAAATCTACAATGCGTGTTGGCATGTGTTTTAGATATTGTTTCCGATCGACTTCATGATTTACATCTACGTGGCACCAACCATCAGTGCCAGTACAGGATGGATTGTCTTGTAAGGGGATGGAGCCAAATGAGCTGTCAAAAGTGCCTCATCTTGTAATATAATCAAAAGGAGATTTGATGACTGATGACACTGAAACTGATGACATAACTTGGCAAAGATACAAATTAAGATGTGCCTTCAAATTTGGCTTTTCCATTGATGTGATTCAGTAAACAAACATTGTATGTTATTTAGAAATAATAATGATAGAAAAATCTCATCTAAAAAAAGACGAGCAGATGGACACTAAAGAGTGTTGTAAAGCAAGATCAATGATGCATCCATGCATGTGCAAAATTACCGTCGACAAACATGCAGGAAGCACATCTGTTAACCTTTTCTAGATTAGGGTTGTCAAACATAAGGCCACGGGCTGGGACCAAAAATCGGCCTTGGCATTTTTGTCATGGACAGCCCATCATGATCGCTCAAAAAGATAGATAGATAGCACCAGCCCCAACAGTTAACATGTTAGTTAATTTGTCACATTTTGTTGAGTTTATGTCAAGTTTCTTGTTTTTCTGTCACATTTGCCCACACGAAACTCTTTTCTGCAAGCTGTGTGAACGCACAGCAGAGGTAGGGGAGGGCCCGGTTGTGTTAAGAGATTTAATTGGGAAATACAGTGTTGATAATTAACTTTTTCTGTAATTGTATACATTTATCATGTCGTGTCGCTGGTCCAACCCATTTAAGATCAAAGTTAACTGTATGTGTTCCCTAATAGAAGTTGAAATTGATGTCCCTATTCTAGATTTGACTACATTAGCCAAAATCTGGGCTTCTCCTGGAAAGCACAACATAAATTTTAGACAGCGCATGGCAAACTTGTCAAAAGCCTTCTCTTCTCTCCTCATGATAGATGGGCAGTAACCACAAAGCAAATACGGGATGAGGCCCTAATATCAAGAGAAACCAAGCAAACCTAGAAGGTAAATGGATGAATGACATTCACAAAATGATTATGAGACTAAATGAAAATGATCTGTAAAAGCTCTAACTCCTACCCAGCTCTAGGTGAGACATTTCCTTTTGCGCTGGGAAAACTGAGCTTTCCTTTCTAACATTTCTTATTAAAAAATGAAATAACTTTAAAGTGGGGAAAATAATTATTTGATCCCTTGCTGAATTTGTAAGTTTGCTCACTTTCAAAGAAATGTTAAGGTAGCGTCATTTTAATAGAGAGCGACAGCATGTAGACTAAAAATGCAGAAAAAACACATGACATACAAAGTTATAAATTGATTTGCATCAAATGAGTATTTGATCCTGTTACCAGCACACAGATTGATTCTCCCACAAATTGGCTGTGCCCATGTGACCTACAGATTACAATCAATCAATCAATCAATCAATCAATCAATCAATCAATCAATCAATCAATCAATCAATCAATCAATCAATCAATTATTAACACTCCTGATCTCAACTCTATATGAAGCACACCTGTCCACAGAATCACTTTCTTCTCTCCACCACCAGGAGCAAGAACACAGAACTGTCAAAGGACGTCAGGAACAAGACTGTAGACCTACACAAGGCTGGAATGGGCTACCAAAGAGGGTGGCGACCCACCAAGAACACTGTCTATAACACACAATGCTACTAGGGCAATCGCAAAAGTAAGGTCTCCTATTTTTTTGGAAATACAAACAACTGTTGAAGAATTGTTTATTTTTCTACACAATCGCCATTTCGGTCAATGCATTTTTGTAGACGCTGTGGCAGCTTTAGAATGCCCATGTTATACCAGCTCGCCGCCATGTCCTTCAGGAAGCGTTGAGCGATCAACTTGTTGCCATTTGTTCGTCGCGAATTTCAGTACGACCGGCTGTAATCTCTCGACACCACTTGCGAATGTTTTTGGCACAAAAGGCAGTTTAACGCCTTTTGTGTTCAAAAATCGAATAACTGCGCGAACTTGGTGGTAGTGTTCAACGGGAGCTCCAATTTCAAGGGCTGCTAAGCCAGGATTGAGCATCCTAACGAGGCCATGCATGCTTGTTTGGTATGGAGGACGCACCAATCACATCAGTGTGGCCTACAGCCGTACGAACAGTTTCTCTACGTCCCCACAGATTTGGAGAGCTTACTTTTGGGATTGCCCTGGATTGAAATCTTTCATTGCTCTCAAGGTCCCAATGCTCAAAAAGTCACATGTACAGGCCGGTTTTAAGTTATACTAATAAATGATTTGCAAAAGTCTTGGGAGGAAGTGCTGTGGTCAGATGAACCCCGAAATTCAGCTCTTTGGTATCATTTTGGAAGAATGGCCCAAAGAATATCCCCATGGAGGTGAAAACATTATGTTTGGAGCTGTTTTTCTGGATACAGGATGACTTTACCGGATTGAGGAGCCAGTGGACCAGGACTTGTACTGTAAAATCTTGTAACATAACCTCCTTCCCTCAGACAGAACACTAAGGATGAGTCATGGAAGGGTCTTCCAGGATGTCAGTGACCCAAAGCTGCCAAGGCAATAAAGGAGTGGCTGAAGAAGACGCACATTAAGGTGGCCTGGCCAGTCTCCAGACCTCCTGAGTTGTGTGCAAACCTAATGACCAGCTACAAGAAACATCTTACTGCTTTAGTTGCCAACAAAGATTTTTCCACCAAGTACTAAATCGTGTTTTCCGTTGGGATCAAATACTTATTTCACTGCATGGCATGCAAATCAATGTATAACTTTTAATGTAATATGTTTTTTTCTGGATATTTTTGTTGATATTCTGTCGCTTTCCAGTAAAATGAAACTACCATAAAAACTAGAGACTCTTCGTTTCATTGTAAGGGAGCAAACTAACAAATTCAGCATGGATTCAAGTAATTATTTTCCCATCTGTAAATAATTTCTAATGAATTTCTGGTCTGGGTCACCTCATTACCTTAATAGAAACCCAAACTTGCTATTCTAAAACTAGTAGTCTGTTCTTCCTGATGTGCAGGTTTCAGGTGAGACTTGCCTTACAGCTGAATACATTTGCACTGCTTCCGGTGTCACAGAGTGTCTGTCTTAGCTACCAATGCTGTCAGTATGCATCTGACAGCATCTGTGAACAAAACACACTGTCATGTCATGAACCAAGTTGACTGCTGCTGTGATATACTTTTACAGCGTGTTGCTTGCTCACTGCACTGTGTGGACAGAGTTATAATGGAGCACAGTGGGGTGTTTTTGACAGTGCAGCCTGAACTATTAATCAAAATGCCTGAATTAGCCATGATTGCGATCCTATGAATCAGTTTGAAACATCCTAACTTTCTTTTAATGTCAGGGTGCAGATAAGTGTATATCATTACGGGGTGTCTTTTGTTAAACCTGCTGACTCACTGAGATTCATTGAGAGTGCACCTGCACATACAAATACAGTATCAGTATCCCAGCTATGGCCCTTTTCCGCAGTATGGATGTGTTTTAATACCTGCAGAGAAAATAAGTAACCAGGGTATTAAAACTAAATTCATGAATCACAGGTTCATATAAGTGAGTGGTAGCCAGCAGGTTAATGAAATGTTGGCAAGCTTCAACCCCACGTCTCTATTCAGGGTCTACCTTTAGTCCTCTCTAAGCATTCCCACAAAGAAACTGTCATGGCTAAAAGATACTTTAAACTTTTAGGTTTTACAATCTCTAGACCGATCTCAAAACAAATGATTCTGGAAGCTCTCTGATTCTTGTGCTTTTAGATTTCACTGCAGCGTTCGATACTGTGGACCACAGCATTCTTATCTCTGGGAACACTATATTGGCGTTGAAGGTGCAGCACTGAATTGGCTTCGTTCCTGTTTGAGTGACAGCCCCCCTTTCTTGTGGGGTTCCTCATGGCTCAATCGTTGGTCCACTTCGTTTTTCTTTGTACTTCGGGCTCTAATCTTAGAAAACATAAGATATCCTTCCACTGCTACGCAGACGACTGCCAGATTTACCTGCCTTTAGCACCTAATAATCCAGGCTCCATCCAGCTCCTTGTAAACCGCCTTGAAGACGGTTTGGATGGCTCTGAACTTTTTGAGCTTCAATGAAAGCAAGACAGAGGTAATTATATTCAGCTTTTTCCAGTTAAGGCAAATAGCAAAGCTTAAGCCAGTTTTGTTGAGGCATGACTTGGAGAAAACAAAACATGCCTTCATCTCAACTTGGCTTGACTATTGCAATGCTGTGTTTTAATGTGACTGGTTTTATTTAGTTTTGTTTTTGTACAAAACTAAATAAAACCAACTTTGGGCAAACTTTATGTTTTTTAAATGTGCTATATAAATGTGATTTGGACAATAATAATACAATAATAGTCTGATAGTTTGCGATAATAGTCTGATAATTATATAAAAATAGTACCATTAGTTTTCACAGAAAAGCAGATATAAAAGATAGAGGTAGCCACTGTCACATCTACTGCTGCCTTCTGAACTTCACATTTTCAACATTCACATTAGCATATTGGCTACTGGCACGTTGTACTTTTAGAGCTGAGTGGAACACAGTGACACCTATGTGTTCAAGGCTAAGGTTAAGGCTGTGTCTACACGTAAACAGGTATTTTGGTAGATGTAGCTTTTTCTCTGCATTTGGGCCTTTCGTCCACATGTAAACGGCATTTTGGATCACTGAAAATGGATGCACTTTGAAAATTTCCTTCCAAAGTTAAGATTTTCAAAACCCGTTTCTGCACCGATATGTGAATAAAAAAAATGAGATTTTGCCAGAAGTAAAACCTAATAATACAATCTCCATATGAATAAAACCAAAGAAGCAAAAAAGCATGAGAAAACATACTGGAGCAAAAATAGAAACAAAGCCCAGAAACACACAGAGTATGAGGAGATGACTTGACAAAAGGAAAGTGAAGACTATAAATATCTATAAGAGGCTGATTACACAATGAGACACAGGTGGCAACAGGGTGGAGAGGTGGAGACAGTTAAGCCCAGTGGAAAACAATGAAGTTGAGGCAGACAATCTTCAAGGAGGGTAGAAAAATGATCAAAGAACTGACCTCACAGGCCATTGTTCATTCAGTGGGCTACGTTCAGTTATTGTGCAAAGTACTGTTTATATGGTTGGGTAAACCTGCAGTCAGCTGAGACTGAAGAAGTCACTTGGATAAGTGATGAAATGTTTCTCCCACTGAAAACGTCCAGATGAACAGAATCAAGTTTTTGGGAGGGTAGAAAAAGGCAGAAAGTTAAAAGTAAGACAAAAGAAAACAAAGTTTATCAAGAAAGAACCAAAAACAGTTGTGCTGCCACTCATCGCTCAGCACACGCAACAGTACCAGCTTCTTGTGTCAGCATTCCTGTGAGTCAACGGAAGCACATCCCTAACTTTAATCCTTCAAAAAACCCACTTCAGAGTTTTAATTTTTTGCTTTTTTGCATTTTAACATGCGACTGCATGGCCACTTAAGGAACTGCAGCCTTCAGCTGCTGGCTTTCTTTTCCAGCCCTGGAGGTTCCTGCTTCCTATCCAGGCAGTGTCCCAGCCCAAACCAAAGCGTTTACAGTAATGAGAAATTATAAGGTGGACAAACTCCTTTTGTATGCCAGGTGTGAGACAAGGCAGACCACACCAGTTGCTCAAAGTACATATATAAAAAGAGCTTTTGCAAAATGCAAAAGTTTTATATTTGACAACAAGCCTGAGCGTCCAGCAGCCATCAAAAATACACAATTTTGAACAAGAATGACTTAAAATATTTGTTTTTAAGTCCAACTAAAGGCAAACGTGGAAATTTGCCCTTGGAACGGCGATGGATCTTCATCCTGGAATACTGATCTAATCACTGTGCACATTTATCTGCTCCAGCCAGTTTGTTTACCCGTGCGAGTCTGATTTTTCGGAAACTCGGCAGATAAATGGTGGCAAAGGTGGATTACCCCATGGGCTGTTATGACGACGGTCACAAATCATTTCAGTTTGATGGTTGGCTGGAACCACATCCCCAAACAAGGAACAAAATCAAATTGACGATGAGACACTTCGGATGGAACCGGAGACAGAGAGGCGTCTCAGGAACGTACCTCAGGAAACTGGTAGTCCGCTATTCACTGCACTGCAACCAACCGAAGAGGGAAATTTTCCTACAAAGTATGGAAGCTGTTGTGTTAGACGTGGACGCACATATGTTCCATGGAATAGAGTACTTGCAGATTTGGATCTAAAACATACATGCTTGGCTTTAATAAACACTGCTGCCAGTAAAATCACGTGGAAGAAAAGACTTAGCTTAGCTTGTCATACACAAATAAAACGCTGTTACCTCTATAGTCTGAGCAGAAAGCTATCCAGAACATACACACTTCACAATCCAACCAGTGACTGAATAATCCAGGTATTCTAGAGAGTTCTTTCATATGTAGATACAACAATAAAAAATTGGCTTCCATGATTACTTCTCTGATAAAGCCCGTTTACCATTTGAAAATCCATAATTACTGCTAACTCTCAAAACAACTGCACTTAAAATCATTTTAAGTCATATCATACTTATTGTAAAATCATTGGTGTTGCAGAAATCTCACATAGATTTCCATTCAGGATTCTTTGATTGTGATTTCGCCTCAATTCACAATGTCTCTGAATGGTTACAATCAAGCTTTATTGCGTAAAGCAAGCTGTAGCAACACTGTCGAGGATCGCTGAATCATATTAGCCTAGATTGATGCTGACAGGTCAGCTTAACTTTAGGAAAACTGATCAGTCAGTGCTTGAATTTCAAGACTGTCTGTCAAGTAGCCAGATGACATAGATAGTCTCACATAAAGCATTCGTGTGATCACTTATATAGCAAGACATATAATATCTGTATATAATACACAGAAAACTAAAGAGAAACGCTGGACAATAGTCAAAGAGCGGAAGAAAAAAGTGCAGGGAAAGGCTACAGGAGAGAAGGGGAGATGGAGAGAGAAAAGAGAGAAGTGTAGAAAAGGGTTTTGTAATCTGGGTATAGTGGTGTTGTGCCGTCTCCATGGTGACAGGCACAAAGGCCCGTGGTTGGCCATTGATGGCTAATTGTATTCTTCACAGCTCTTTTGTTAATTGTTGTCTGCCCAGCTCCCACTTCCTGCTGGGCCACGGCACAAAGCCACGAACAGGAGGGATTAGAAATGGCACATCAGTTTTCCCAATGCACAGCCAAGCTCTCTCCACTTCATTCTCTCTCTCTCTCTCTCTTATTCTCTCACTTTCTTTCTCTCTCTCTCTTTCTGTCCCCACAGAGCCGCACCTCCTTTTATCTCCTCCTCACTGTGTGCACTCCCATGACCTCAGAGAGTCCTTCTTTCCTTCTTCACCTTTCATTCTTTCTTCGTATGAGGTCTTCACTTCTCACTCACACTTATGTGATGCTGGCTTGATTCTTTCTTCTTTACATACGACACTGTCACAGTTATTCGCACAGATACAATAAGATAACATTACTGTACAGCATAACCACATTAATGTCTTTCAGTCATGGCAAGTTTCGCTGTTCACCATCACCAGGCTAACCTTTATTCAGACTTTTGGAAACACTGACTGATGACAGCTTTCACAGTCAAAGGACAGTTCAAAACAACAACAACAACAACAAAGAAAGCACTGCTCAAACACAAGCTTCACATATGATAGTTGAATAATAAGTTAATTTATATAATCTTCATCAAAGGCAGAGGAAGAGGAATGTTCTTGGAGCCAGCCACAGTGTGTCCATTATAAACTGTGATCGTTGAAAACTCATTGGATTCTTAAATGCATTCTCTGGGAGATGTAAATTGCTACCTGGATTGTTTTCAGTGGCAAAGTGTTTCTCAGTGAAATGCATTTTCAAAGCGTTTTTGAACTAGCCTGAAGTTACAGTGAAATGGTGCGAGACAAAGATGCCGCCGCGTGCGCTACGTCCAAAAATGTTTGAATTTATGTGAGGCAAAGGTCAGTGGCCACGCTACACGTTAATAAAGTCTGGTAGACTGGTAGGTGTCACCATCAGAACCTTCACCTATACAAAAATGTGTTGGAACTAATCTTAACTAATTTTATTGTAGAGTCTACCTTACAATGTAAAGCGCCTTGAGGCGACTGATGTTGTGATTTGGCGCTATATAAATACAACTGAATTGAATTGAATTAATCATAACTATAAAAAAGGAGAACGCACAGTTCAGCTTATATATCAGTAAATACTTAATAACTACCACAGTGCTTCCAGTTC
This sequence comes from Pelvicachromis taeniatus, assembly GCA_015108175.1. Classification (NCBI taxonomy): domain Eukaryota; kingdom Metazoa; phylum Chordata; class Actinopteri; order Cichliformes; family Cichlidae; genus Pelvicachromis; species Pelvicachromis taeniatus. Next base: position 13,344 of record VURO01002224.1, read on the forward strand.
ATTGGAGGTAGGCAGTGCTAGCATATATTTAGGCTTTTATCTTTTATTTCACTGTGTTTAGGTGCAAAGACTGATTTGTCCTCACTCCCAAGTCGTCACATACTGATGCTTGGTCTGTAAGTGTCACATTGTAACCCACTGCGCACCTGTTTAATGTCACCTTTCATTGTGCAGACGTTGAGGTGTTCCACATGTTTCTGTCAGTGTCTGAAATAACCAGCATCTGCTGGTGCTGGCGTGGACATGGACCTGCAACCTTTGTAACATTTACACACTGTTAGCTTGATCTTATTCTGCTATCTTATTGCTACCTCTATAGATACTGCTGTTTTAATCTGCTCGTTTACTGGTCGTTTATACTGCTAGCTTACTGCTAGAGTTATATAGTCCTAACTTAATCTGCAGGAATGTATTTATTAAATCTATTACTTAAAAACAAAATAAACACACAACACTAGAGCGGAAAACTAAAGTTTTCAAACAAAGGTTGAGGAGTGAATGCTGCGCCCACTTGTAAAGAATTATCCCCGCTTGACGCAGCTAACGCAGCTAGCAAGACACGAGGTAACTGCTGTCAACTCGCAGCAAAGTTTACAAGAAATGTGCTAAATTTGAAATCTAGCATTTAATTTGGATTTATTGAGCTTTCATGTTAGCTTTGTAATTTAGTTGTGCTCCTGCTGTGTAAAACAAAGCAGCGGTGTATGGTAACAGCTAAACGCAGCTAACACTGCTGTTCTTCTCTTTTAAACTTCCATCACTATGATTTCTTCTTCCTTTTTCTGCCCTCAGTTCTTGGGTTATTGTTTATGTTGAACCATGGCCAACGTGACTTTGTCGCAAAAGCCTTACTTACCCTTAAGAGTGAAAAGTTAAAAAAAAAAAAAAAAAAGTGATCTGGACAGTCAAACTCCTGTTTTTTCCTCCATCACACATTAAGAGACACTGAAGATGTTCGGTTTCACTCACATGGCAAGAAGGGTGACTGACTGAGAGACAGTGTCTATGAGTTATGAGCAGCCACAAAAGTATTTGCACTTTACTGTTAACATACTTTTAGAGGATATTGCACATCACTGAGGGAGGAGTGGAAGAAAGCCCTGGAGGATCCAAAGGTGGAAATGAAAGAAAATGACACGCGGTCAAATCGAACTGAATATCGACAGTATTGATACCAAATACTAAAATATCGATATCAGTATCAGATCAGTGGCGGCATGATAGAATCAATACTTTAAATTCAGAAGTAGACCTCATATTTGATTTATTTAGGTATACAAACACACCTCAAACACACACTATGAAAACTAACAGAGCCTTTTTGTGTGCTGTTTTTGTTTTGACTGTCAGGTCTATTCGTAGGCCGTCTGTAGCACATTTAAACAACAGAAGCTGAGCCAAAGTGCTTCAGAGACAGACACATTTAAATTCCACGTCTACAAAAAAACAAGTTTCAAAACACACGAAAAGCGGAAAGTTGTGTTTTGTTGTAGAAAGTTGTTACTTTCTACAACTTATTGTTGTAGAAAGTAAAAATCACAGTGTTTAAAATGTGTGGTATTGGCATTTAGTGGCATTTTGGTGGTAGTTATTTGGTATTGGCTCGATACCAGATTTTGCAGTAAGGCACAGCACTGAGAAAAGAAACCCTCTGCAAACTAAAATAAGTCTCTGAACGAGCCCAGGCTCACTCTTGCACACCCCTCCCCCCTCTAATAGTCTTTGCTCAGTCCCGAAGACGTTTGAAAGCGCAACTTCACACGCTCTCATGACATTTTAAAGAGCGACCAACTAACCACTGATAACAGATTAGCTCGTAATGTAAAAGGATTATTAACTGCATTCTCATTTCCCTTTTTTTTAAATTTTTTTTTAGATGTACTTATAAAGTTAAACGACCCTGCCGGTATCTTTAATATTAAGTCTTGCTTATTGGATTAGTTATGGATCCGAGAGGAAGAGAAGAGGCCGTCAGCTGGTGAGGTCTCTCCAATCAATAGTCATTAACAGTGTAGTCAATTTGCGTTTCAATACGACACGGGAGGCAATAACAGATTATCGACTCTCTCTCCCTTGATGCACTCGTGTGTGTGTGTGTGTGTGTGTGTGTGTGCGTGTGTGTGACTGTTCTCACTGCCGCCACCTGGAAATTAGTCCCTCTCCCTTTAAGTGGGAGGTGAGCTGCAGGGCGCTGGGAACGGTGAGAGTTGGAAACCCAGACAAGCAAACAGAAAGTCACCGGGATTGAGTGAGTGAGTGAGTGAGCGAGTGTGCGCGCTCCCCGTCTCCAAAAACATTTACGCACCGCAGCGGTGTTCCGCCTGCCTCTCACTCCCCACCGTCATCGTACCACAAACAGCAACGGCAGCCGGCTCTCTCCACTCTGAAGGACCGGGAGCACAAGTCCGTGCGGAGGAGCGTCTGTCCCAAACCACCGTGTTTTGCATGCGGTGAGCAATTAAAGCGGGAGAGGAAGAGGAGGAGGACGGAAGTTTATCCCCCCCCCCTCGTCTGTCTCTCTGGTGGAGAGTGCAGGGCGCACCGGGACTGGTGAGTGGAGGCTTGATGGTCACTCTTCGTGGAAATATAAACCACTTTCGTTAATAAGAACTCACCGGGAGTATTTACTTTAGATGAAACTTCCCAAAGTCAGCTCAGTCGGAATTCCACCTCATCCATCAACTTCTAACTTTCTAAACATTCCCGTTTAGTCGAACTTGCACCAGCTTCTCTTTGGACTTTTTATTGTAATGCATAATTATGTGAAAAACGAGCGCTGCACTCGACCTCACTGCTCCGCTACACAATCATCGAGTAGTGTGGGAAATTATGATGATGATGATGATGGCAGTGGTGATGGGGATGATGTCAGTTCTGTTGGCAGATGCAAATGAGCGGATATCAGCAGGTTCACCGAGAATAGGCACAGGTGTCAACATTTTAGCAAAGACTTCAACACCCGTCTTTTCTCCATAAAGCCCCATTTTCAGCTGATCCACTGAAGTATGGCAGTGAATAATTAGAACTTCATTAAGTTTCAGAGTGAGGAAAGTTCTCCTTGTTATACTGTGAAATTTTGCCAATATAGAAATATCTTTTTATAGAGCCGTGTGTGTGTGTGTGTGTGTGTGTGTGTGTGGTGGTGGTGATGGTGGGGGGGCACTGAGGCTCAGTGATGTCAGAGGTACCACCTTAGGCTCCTTTAAGTGTGTTCAGGGGTTCCCAGCATGTTAAAAGGCTCAGGCATTAGCAAGGTGGGAAACAGTTCACAGGTCTGGGAACAGTTCAGAGGTGACATCTCAGCTCGGAGTACAAAGTGTGTGGAAGAAAGGAGCGTGAGTGTGTGTGTGTGTGCGCTCGTCTTTACAGTGGCTGGTTGCATACAAAGCTGTCCATCAGTGGGGAGTCCCTGACCTTTCTTTCTGTCAATCTCCTTTCTGTCCTCTTTCACTCTTCAGTCCCATCTTCTCACCCCCCGCTGCCCTTCATTTCTTTTTCTCCTCTTTCATTTTTTGGGGGCTAGTTTAATGCTGCATCTTCATATCCTTTAGCTTACTACACACACACACACGCGCGCGCACACACAAACACACATCTTTCAATCTCTGCGGTGGACAACAGAAGCAAGCAATGCAGATGTAAAGAGTCTGCTTGTCAGCAGCAATGTATTCCTGCTCTCCTCTCTCTTTCTCTCACACACACACACACACACACACACACACACACACACACACACACACACACACACACACACACACACACGTAACCTCGAGGACTGGTTTGGCATTTCACCCTTCACCTCCACCCCCTCCCCGTCCCTCCACCGGCCCCACCTTCCCTTTTGGAGCTTTGTCTTCCCAGGTGAATGGGTTCATGCCGGGGGAAAGGTGACCTGCACCTTCACTCGTGCTGTGTTCGCTGACCCGAGCGCTGTCGTGTCTCACGCCACAGCCTCGTCACATATTGCTTTCTAATTGGCCAACAGGTGTCTGTTAAATTCATACACCAGCACAGCTCAAAGTAGTCACTTCTGTTTTAGAACAAGAATAAAGTTGTAGGGGTGGGGTGACGTTCACGTCTGTTTCCTTTGTGTTTATTAGGAATTTCCACCTACATGGCAAACCACAAATGACTGTAATACCTGAGAGTTTGTTTCTTTGTGCTTGAAAAATGATGTCCACCTTGGACTCCAGGGTTTTGTAATGGCCGTGTTACCGACCAACTAATTAATCAGTTAATCATGAAAGTAACTGCAGCCACAGTTTGGTCTCATTTATCAACACTGTGCCATAAATGGAGATAAACATCTGATGTTCTCTAAAAGGTCGTTGTTGTCATTGTTTCACGGCTTTATTGCTGACCAGTTAGGTGTTTGTGAAAGGTTATAACTGAAAAGAGATGTCATTAGGTTTTTGTGGTTTTAATGTATACTGGGCACAGTAAAGAGGATGGTGGCTTATGTAATTCCTTTATGATTTAAAAAGAGTTAAAGTTTATGAATTAACATCCACACTTGGTCGTCCTGTAAAGCGTTACAACAAACCGTTGTAAGCAGGCGCGTGTTGATATGCTGTATTTTGTCCACCATTGAATTTTTAGGATTGCTGCAGTTTTGTGGGTCATTGTTTGTACCAATTTTTTAGACTTGGAATTTGTGCGCTCCCATCCAGTGTGTGTGTGTGTGTGTGTGTGTGTGTGTGTGTGTGTGTGTGTGTGTGTGTGTGTGTGTGTGTGTGTGTGTGTGTGTGTACACCACTTCCTATGCATTGGACGTCTCCATCAGGGCAGCAGAGCAGACTAAGTTTTTTTCCTCGTCTTTCCTCCTGACCTCTTGTATCCTCTGGACATTGTTCTCTGAATCCTATTGAACCAGGAGTTCACAGATAAACACCACAATGGAGAATAATGGTGTGTCTCTCTCTGTGTGTGTGTGTCTCTCTGTGTGTGTGTGTGTGTGTGTGTGTGTGTGTGTTCCTCAGCCTGTCCTTTAGCGCAGTGTGAGGCCAAGCCAATCACGCAGAACAATGCCGGGTTTGGGGAAGCCTGTGATCTCTTTAAAGAAAACCACCATCACTTCATTTTCTCTTTCGGAAGAATCGCAACAACCAGGAGCGCTACATCGCTCTGCTGCTTGAGCTACAGACACGCTAACAGTCCTAACTGGTATTGCGCAGCAACCTACAAATATACGGTGACCGAGTCATATCATTGTATCATATCAGGTCACTGTGCTTAAACATCTTCCTGAGGGTTAAGTCCCTAAAATGAACAAATGACATTAGTTTTCATATGCAAAGAATTTGCACATTGAGATTTTAAAATGCCTAACAGTGTATCATAGAGTAGTCCAGTCGACAGTCGATCAACTGAATGATTCATTTAACCCAGGAGTCTTGAACCTGCGGCTGGTTTTTCCCATCTCCAGATAAAAAGTAGAAAAGATTTTTTTTAAATTATTCCTTTAAATGGTTCTTTACTTTCTTCATCACATTAAAAAACATTGTGTCACAGCACACAACAACAGTCCCACAAGGTGTGTGATGCTGTAAACGGTGTACAATATATTAAAGCCAATTGAATTCAAAGCGTCCTGCAGAGGATGTGGTTACAGTCAAAAGGAGCTAAAACTGGGCTACAAGTTTTCCAGTGTTAGCGATACTGCCCCATAGCGAGAAAGTGTTGGGTTGACCTGCAGCAGGCAGCCTGGACCCTTCTGTGTGGAGTTTGCATGCTCTCCCTGTACCTGCATGGGTGCTCTGCCTTCTCCCCTCTTCAACTGTAGGTTTGAAAGTGAGCGTGAATGGCTGTGTGTGTGTGTGTGTGTGTGTGTGTGTGTGTGTGTGTGTGTGTGTGTGTGTGTGTGTGTGTGTGTGTGTGTGTGTGTGTGTGTGTGTTAGCCCTGCGTTAGACTAAAACGGCTGCATGTTTTCTGATGTGATAATTTGCTGCTTTTCTCTAGTTTTTGCACGTTGGCTGGTCAAAGTATGACAGCTTTAAATGGAAGAAAACAAAAACATTCACTGTTGGATTTAAAAAAATGAATATTTGCAGTCTATATCATTTTATAAACACCTTTTGTAAAATAATAATGTTAAATAAAATAAAAGAATGACACTGCGTCAATAGGTTCACATGCGATAGAGTTTGGAGGCTTTTGATACTTCGGCAAAGTTGAACAATCCCATAAAACCTAAAATCACGTGTTGTGTTTTTAGAGCAGTATTAGGAGCCAAAGAAAGTCTGTCAGCTGATTGTTATTTAAAAAAAAAAATTAATAATACCTGCTTTTTAGTTTTGACCAAAATCCGCACAATTCGCAGTATTTTATGGCGTCATCGCTGCCCACTGTTGGATAAACTATGTAATGGCAACACAGCACCTAATGTCGCGCCTTCATCTACTCTTAAATGTTTCATTTGCCTTTTTTTCCGTCTTATCTTGTGAAGAACGTTGTATCTTTTTGTTTCTGAAAGGTGCTGTATACATGAAGTTTATTATTATTAATAATGTCATTATTATTTTTGAGTTAAGGCTAGCCTAGCAGATCTGCGCTTCAGTTTCTTATTACCCACTTTTCCCACTACACGTTACACACTCTGACTGCACCTGACTTGTGTACAGGTGTATCTCCTGTAAACAGTCTCACTGACTTATCGTTTGGTCTGCAAAAACAAAAAAGTTAAATTGAGCAAACGTAATTTGGCTCCTCGTGCAGAAACAATGTGCAGACGAATTTCAATGGCTGTGTGTTTAAAAGCTCTCCCGCCTGGTGCCTGCCTAAAGGAAACATCTGTTGAATGCAGTTAGAAGAGACTCGTAAAAAAGTAGGCAAACCAGGACATATTAGGTGTCAGTCACCAAGATCAGTAACAACTTTGCTTTGTTTGTGTTTTGTGGGAACAAGTTAATCAACTCTGGAAATGCTTTAAATCATCTTAATGTATTGTTTTTGAGTGCATTTGGTTTATTCGTATAATCGATCGCGGCGTTTTGTTGCTTCTCTTTTTATCCTGTTTGCCGTTTCTCTTACATGAAAATATGCTGAATATCTAAAATAACAGCTTTAGTTTTTTCCCGGTAAAAATATCGCATAGATATTCTGTTTAATTTGATGAAATATTTCTATTCAACATCACACTGTGTAAATTCCTGCCTGTATTCAGGCTCCTGTGGTGACGAAGGTGCTTGGCTTTTATAAAGTGTGATTATTCTGGTTAATTCTTCACCATGTCCCTGATAGGAACGTGATATCGCACTCAGCTTCTGCGCCTCACAATGGGCTTTTTTTTGTTGCATTATCTAACAGCCTCTTTTTTCCTCACGTTAAGCCGTCGTGACCCATGAACATGTAGTCTTTAATGATTCTGTACATCACTATCACAAAGACCAAAGCGTGGCGCGTCGAGCACCACGCGCCGAGGAGAGGGAGCTTTTGATAGAGCGGATGAGCGGAGAAGTTTCAAGGTGCACCTTGTATTTATTTCTGTTATCTCCGAAGCAAACGGGGTGAGAGAGTGCAGTAATTAAAAGTGGAGATGGAAGTATCTCAGGTGGAGATGTTAGAAGTCATGTCTTTGTGATGGAAACACAAAGGTGGAGAGGTTTGTTGAATGCCTTTGCCTCATCTTAACATCGCTCATCATTCTTCAGAGGACTTTTTAAAGACACTTTCCACCTGTTGCCTTGGTACAGGAAAGAAAAGAAAGATAACTGTACACACTTGAGAGGAAACACACACACACACACACAGGAAGACTCATCCTGGGCGGGTGATAAAACGCAAGTGTTACACTGGTGATGGGCCACTTTCAGAGATACTGCAGGCACGCACACACACACACACACACAGAGCGCTGTGTACATCTGCACACACCTTCAAGGTAAGATACCTGCTTCAACCTCGGCAAAGCCTTCTTTTACCAAACTTGTGTGTCCTCGTGGTTGAATGTCTTGCAGGTTTTCATTGTGCTTGTATCTGATTGCACTGTTGAAGCATCACTAAAAGCTTCATATTACACTTGTTTTGTTTGTTCTGCTTTTCTAATATATCGACGGGATTACTGTACCCCTGGCATGCCATTCATTTACATTTTGCCAGCTGTGCTTTGAATGCGCGCTCACTCGTCCATGAATGCTGTCATAAGCCCATAAAAACGCGGCGTAAAGCAAGAGGGGGGGGGGGCGAAACCACAGCAGGCTATTTATCAACAGCTGTAAATCATCTCCGAAGAAGAAAGAGCGGAACCCTTCTCGAACGCTGGCCCCCCGCGCCACATTTCTCGTGCTACTTTTGATCACTTTCTAATCCCTTCAAAAAAAAAACACACACACACAACAAGGGAGAGAGGAACAAAAAAAGTTTTCTGAACTTTTCCCCTCCACGCCTGCATTGCATGCACGTGTGTTCGCTCAGCACGCAATGTCAGAATGCAAGCTCCTACAGGACTGAGGTGTGTTTGGCTGAATGTGGCGCTGGAGAGGGAAGCTTTTGTCGGAAAGTATGCGGCGAGTTTTTCTTTTGTCTCTCTTGTTCCCATAATGCTCGTCACATAACGGCTCTCTATTGTTCGTCACGCGGGACGTGAATGAGCAGGTTTCACGTCTTCTTTTTTTTTCTCCCGAGCTCCTTAATTTGAAGAACGCACAAAGAACAAAAGGAAAGAATAAACATAATGATGAGTGGATTTTGTGCCACTCTCTTCGAGATAAAAGTGCGTTAAGAGGTTATTATTGGATTAATCGATCGCATTAATGCCTTCGCTGATCAGGCTCACTGACAGTTTATTCTTCTTTTTATTTTTTTTTTCTGCTGAGTGACATAAAGGCCTTATTAAATTATGTTTCAACGCCTTTTACTGCTTTTTCAGCGTTAACCAACAGATTTGCATGGCTATCAGAGAAGTGCGCGTGGATATACGTCTTTTTTTGTTTGCCACGGTTAAAGATAAAGGTATAATCGGCTTGTTCCCACCCTGTTTCCAGCCGATTTGTTTATTTCTGAGAGAATTCACAAACACTCTATTGATAGACAAGCCCTGCACACACAAATAAAAACACACCAGTTTCCTGGTTCATTTACATGACTTTCTCCTGCACAACGCTGCTCTGTTGTCAAGTGAAACCTAAATTTTCAATTTTTTTTTTTTCAGGACACTATACTGTATACCTGTCTGTTGTATGT
>VURO01002226.1:0-14042 GCA_015108175.1 Pelvicachromis taeniatus
TAAACCTTTGTTATGTTTTCTATGTTCCACTGAGAATAAAATTTGGGTTTACAACATTTGAAAATCTTAGCATTGTGTTTTTGAAATTGGGTTTAACAATTATTACTTCATGGTAATTGAGAAATACAAGAATTAGCCAAAAGAATGTGTCCAATCACATCAGTGAAAATTCAACAGTCACCTTTTTGTCTCAAACGCTTTAAACGTACTTAAAACAATGACATCAGCAGCTCTTAGTTAGGTAACTACGAGGGGCCACTGGTGTGCCTACATGATCTGACGTTAAAGTAACAGACCAGACAACAGCCCATTGAATTCCTTTTATTAGATTAAACCACAACACAGGGAGTAGTGCAGCCATGTCGTCAGGGACACAATACATGCTACAAAAGAATCCTTGTACACGGTTGCCATTGCTTACATTTGGTATCTTGATAGCAGTAAGAATAATAACAGAGTTGTAATTAGAAACATTATCTGGCCAAAGATGTTCATGTAAAGAAGTTCAGATTAGAAACTCGACAGGGGGACAAGTCACACTGCTGTAAGATGACGATGGACTGGTATGATATATCTTTATTGCAGTACTGTGTGTTCTGACATGTCACGTCTCCTTTATCCTCCGCCAGCTCGTAAAATACCGGTAGCTTTACACAGGCTGGAAAATGTCAGGGCAGGGCAAATGTATTTAAGCGGGCTAAAGGGTGATTTCCAAAGCACTCTTAGGCGGGGCACTGCGCTTCACTGAACTTCTCTACACTTAGTATGCATCAGTACGTGTACAATTTGTGAGAGAAAGGGAGTAAAAAAGTACAAAAAGTCTGACTGACTGGTTAGAGAGAAAGACTTTGAGGGGTTGAGGAGGGGGAAAAAAAAAAAAATCATCCAATCTACTAAACACATGGCTTTACGGTAAGGGCCGTCCACTAGTAGTAATGAAACGCCATTCGCTGCTCCTGTTGCTGCTTTAGCACTCATTTACTTCCACTGAAAAAGACAAACAAGACACTCCAACCGTCTAATTAAAGAAGAAGAAGAAAAAAAACAAACTCCTCGGAATTCATGGTGATGATATGCAACCAGTGGGCTAACTGGAAAGAAGTGGACGCGATGGTAACATAGAACAATGGCGACCAACTAAATCTAACTCCAGCTTTAATTCACTCTCCGGGAAAATACCCAGCTGAAGTGTTTTAGCTCCAATGCTTCCACTTTATCTCTATTTCAAAAATCCTCCACGTTCAACATCTGTGAATCCGTAAGATGGCTAGATTGTGTGTTTCAGTGCGCACGGAGCAGGGGTTTAGTTCGTAGCAACATATACCACACCTAATGTACAAGGAAACATGCTCCCACAGTTAAAGCAGTCAAAAGAAAACGCCTCGACAAATTACATAAAAACCTACATCTCATACGACGGTACTCGCTGAACAACTGACTGCGGTAACATTTTTCCTCCCCAGTCAGTAAAAATGGTCTCTCCCGGTTCCCCCACGACCAAAGTGTCATCGCGCTGCTCTGATAAGGCTTCCTGTCTTCAATCATAGGATGCAAAATGAGGAGCTTTTTTTTATTTTTTAAGGCAGAACCTAAAGGCATGCAAATTAACTACATTTACAGTATTTACCGACAGTACGAGCATGTTTTCGGAAGGAAAAGTTGGACAAAATCCATCTCTTCTTGAGCTATTAGTACTTGAGACGATGGATAGAGTGTCTTATTGGAGGCAGATACATTATCATAGGAATTTGGTTCGGTTGACGTTACTCGTATAATGAAACACAGACAGCTAGCGTCAGTAAACTCGGAACAATAAATAGAGTAGCGGCAAATTCAACGTAGCACATCACCGATGCGCAAGCTCCAGTAGAATGAACCTGTATGGAAAATACTTTGCACACTTCACATTTTGGCAGTTGATCTTTAAATAATTTAAATATATATTCATATTTATAGATCTATATATATATATATTAATTGTGCGAGGTGTTTATATGTAGTGAGAGCTGTGTGTGTGTGTGTGCGTGTGTGTGTTGTGCGTTTGTATGTTTGTACTGTGAGTGCGCACCCTTACCGTTGGCACCTGCACACTAGTTGTATGTTGTGTGTAGATCTTTTTATAGCAAATAACATTCTCATGCACACGAGTGTTTCAAACACAAGAAGCAGATCCATTGAAAGGTAGTCCAAGCATATATAGAGATTTTTTTTCAGTGGAAATAGCTGCAAACTGAATGGAACATGAAATTCTTTCTGTGCAGTCCGTGGCGGCTGGTGGAGCGCTCCGCTCGCCCTCCGGCCTATTTCTGGAGGTCACACTGCAGCAGTAGTACGATGGACGGGTCGCTCTTGGCCGCCTCTTTGAACTCCTCCAGCGAGATCTGATCGTCGTTGTTCTTATCCATCTTGGAGAAGATCTTGTCCACCCTCTGCTCGGGCGTCAGGCCGTCCTCGTTCATTTTCATCATGATCACCGTGCCCACCATCTTGTAGATGGCCTGCAGGGGGAGGAGGAGGAGGGCAGAAGATTTTTAGAGATTTTTCTTCAGCTGTTAGTCTCTAAATCAGGGGTCTCAAACCTGTGGTTCCACGTTAACAAAGTGGCTAACACGGATATATACACATGTCTAAAATGGCTTATCTTCCTTCCTCATTGCTGAGGATTCTGTGTTTTAAAAACTTTAGAGTACTGGAACTTATATAATGACTTTTTCCGCCAGTGAGCTTTTCACTTCAAGTGTCTTTCTCAAACACATTCATACAGGGCCTTTATCTATGCCTACAGACGTCTAACATTCATGCACTCACTCACCCACACGACCGACAGTGTGAAATACAAATCAGTTTCCTCTGAATAAGCATGAACAACGTCTCTCTTTACTGCTGGTGACACGTTACATTTTATTGCTTTTTCAAAGCTTTTTAATTATACGTCTCTCTGACTATGCTTTTCTAGTCAGAGAGACGTTAGACTGTATGTTGTTTCAGATCGCCTGCAGGGGGAGAAAGAAGACTGCATATTTTCCTTTCCTTTTTGCTAGGAGACATAATGTGATGTACATAACAATGGCGCACAACTTCACTGTGGATTTTGTTACTAAAGTTTGCCTGCGTGAAACATTGGGAAATACCACTGAGAAGCATGACAATGACCTGAATGCTGAATATGAAGCGGTATCAATTCCATGTTTCTTCAAATGGGATATAATTTATGGGACAGCTTTATCCTTAAAAAAGGATCCTGAAAGAATGATAAAATAACAGATGCCTCAATGCAAAGACGTAGAGGAACAGGAGTGCCCCTGAATTACAGATGACTCAGCTCCAAACATGGACATTTATCTTTAGTTGAATAACCTGTGTCTACAGGCTCAGCCCGGTGCTCTGTAACCTAAGTACAAATAAAACCTTTCTGGTGACTCAGCAAGTTATTAGGTAAACAAAATACAAGGTCGTCCAAGTAAAAATAAACGAATCCCTTCAACCGCTTTAGAAAGCTTCTAAGCGCATATACCTCGATGATCTCCAGCATCTCCACTCGTGTGATTTTGCCGTCTCCATCCAGGTCGTACATGTTGAAAGCCCAGTTAAGCTTCTGCTCGAAACTGCCCCGTGATGTGATGGACAGTGCACAGATGAACTCTCTGAAGTCGATTGTGCCATCGCCGTTCTTGTCGAAGGTCCTGAAGGCATGCTGGGCAAACTTGGATGCATCGCCATAAGGAAAGAACTAAGAGGAAAGAGAAAAGGGTATATATATATAATTATGTATATGTTTCTACGATTCAGTCATTCGAAGTCATTGGGGACAAGAGCCTCTAGGTAGTTTTTAGAAATACAACCTCCAGTGTTTTTCACACGAGTGGCCAAATAATGTAAAAAGATGGTGTCTCTTGGGAACATAATGGCAAAGAATTGCTTGCATTTACAATCAGTAAACACTGATTATCTTGGGTAGCTAAATGAACTTCGATTTCCTATTGCAACCCAGTGTTTTGTAGGCTGTTCTCATTAGATTCACCAAGGAAAATGAGAGTAATTGTTCCCGGTTGCCTGTTTGGTAATAGGATTACTCAAAGTTGTTGACAAATGTGCGTAAAAATTTTGCAGAAGTGGGTGTTGGCCGAACGTCTGAAGCCAATCTGAATCTCGATCCAGGAATTTTTAGAGGGACTCTTTACAGACAGAGCAAAGTTGGACATTCACTTAGAGATGGCTGAACAAAAGAATAGATATCCTTGTGGATGCAGCCTTGGTCGAGGTTTTCAGTCTCACTTGGCTGTAGCTCTGTATTCATGTGCAGGTTAACACAACTATCTGTACTGTAAAGATGTCCCGGACAGCTGTCACTGCAAAACGCCGAGAGCCTGCAGTCTTTTCTTAAATTCTAGTTCCAAAATAGGCAACACCGATTACACATAACGTCTTCATGGGTCCCCGAAGGTGAGTTGTTCTTTCCCTTGAGAAATGAACGTCAGGATCTCTGACACATCACAAGGCGGAGCTAGAACTACTGTGCACTTTAGCTTCAAGAGATATTCACACGCCGGATTCATCCTGACACGTGTGACTTTATAATGTGGCTCCAAATTACACGACCTTTTCCCTCACAGCTTCATTTTGCCGGACTTCCCTGCTGACGACAATCTGATGTCTGATAAATGTGCATCAATTCCAAAGTGAATTTCCTAGGATCTGTTGGATATGCGTGTGTTAACATGAGCATGATGATTTTCACCTGCGAGCATGGTAGAGCCCATAGTTGTACCATTTCATCAAACCTTATTAAATCAATGTTCGTAATGACTTTAGTCATTAATTTACTTTAATTTAACACTTTAACCTGGCTAGTGAAAAATGTTGATTATCATCATCATCAGCCTTTTCAGTATGACCACATTAGCATTCTGATTAGCTGAAGGTATTTTTGTACCATAGATGCCTTTCACCTTTAACGCAGTTCTGTAAATAATACCATGACTGAACAGGGCAATGGCACGGTAGCATTATGGAACTAAAATCAAACCAAATTTTCTACCAACAGCTGAACATGTAACTATGTGCAACATAGTTACATGTTATATGTGCACAACAAAATCTGGCAGATTTTACTCCGCTTTTCTATGTTTTTGTCCACTAACACCTAATTACACAGCCCATCCCTACTCTACACAGTTCAGTAAAGGTAATGGATCCATTGTTTTTTTTTACTCCCAATAAAGTACCTAAAGCACAAAAAGTGTGTTGACAGTCGAAGCGATCCATATCATTACTGCACACCAACAGTATATGCACGCAAGGGCAGAGATTAATGCTGTAACTGTGTGGAAGGCCACCAAGCCCCCGCTCAGCTCTTCGTCATCTACTGTAAACCGCGAACCCCGTGGGTGGCTGCGAGAAGCTGAGCGATTCATTAGACATAACCTTCCATTTGACCTCCCTAGCAAAAAGTCTGGGTCGATGGTTAATCTAAGCTTGAGCGAGGCTGCTCCCTGAGGACTTGTGTAAAACAAAACAGGGTGGGGTGGTTCAATCTTCATCGAGCAAATGGAAGAATTTACAAAAGATATTCCATGTTGTTTTATTACTTTTGTACCCGATTTCACCGTAACTCATTCATGAATTGTGCATATAAGCAACAGACTGAACATGTAAAATATGAGCAAAGAAATATGTGAAAAAGAAGAAAGTCGGGCCCTCTTAAACTGTAATCTCTGTCGCGTTCACATGCTCACAGTCAGTAACCACAGCAGGCATGCATTTATCAAGTAAAGGCGGGTACCTTCCTCATTTAATATATCTGGAAATGTCAAGACACGCTGCTTGTACTGACATTTGCAGAACTACACAACGAGTAGCTGAGTTGAAAATGTATTTTTTTCGGTGAACCTCACATTTCCACTATCAGATTTCACTCAGAAAGAAGCGCCATTGTCAAAAGAAGACTGATATTTCCTTGTGCAGTAATATTTGACGGCATGGATTTGTTCTTGGACCTCACCACCCTTTCATTTGCACACATAAAAAGCCAGAGAAAGCACAAGCAAGACCCCAGCACCAGCACGTAACAGAACGAGATACAAAAGATAAAAGATATCACATCGATTAAGTCACGAAAAGCATTAAAAGTGAAAAAAAGTTGAAACTGTAACTTCAAAGTGTTGCAAAAAAGCCTTCCGATGGGTAATTGGTTAAAGCCTACACGTGGCTTGTTTTCACAACCAGCGCAGTTAAAGCAACATTAGTATTTATTAGAATTGCTCACCCAGCTCTGATCTGGCCAACATCAGTGTTGGACTTCTGGTTTCTGCAGGAGCCTCATGCTGTACCATGTTCACCAGCAGGTGAACAAAGCTTGTTTGCTGTCTAGTGTTGGACAGGTAGTTTACAGTAGAGCCTTTGTTGAGATGAAAAATATATGCGCTCAGAAGTGCGGGGTCATGCCACTTAATCTGTGAATTTCTGTGTTTTCAGTCCACATTTCCACAGGTCTATGAAATTAAGCACCCAGTCATACTTTTAGTCCCCAACTCGCTGCTGACTGAGTAACTACAGAGTTATTCTGTTAACATCAGCACAAAAACTGTACGCCTGAAGCTTCGTAGCATGGATTTCCTACGCTGAGCAGATCCTGTAGGTGTTGCGTGCAGGTAGCCTAGTGCTCTTGTCCATACAGTGCACCCACTTATGAAAAAAAACTGAATGTAGCTACAGAGTCAGATGATAATGCTCTGTAGGCTATTCACTACAAGCTTACCGCAGCAATTTTCACACCTTTGGTTTCAACAGCGACATTTTAAAAATGATATCAGCATTCGATGATGGCTTCGTGTCCAAAACAGACCCATCGGTTTCAACGGCTGTAGGCAAGGGAGAGCACCCGTCAATCATTAATGATTATTAGCACATGTACACAGGGGCATTTAAGGATGCTTCCCGGCACTGGACTCTTGAGGGGCAAGCCACTGGACTGGTGATTGACAGGTTCTGTCCATCTCTGACATCCTATTACGTCAGACACAAAGCAGCACATGTTTTGATGAAAACCTCACATAGCCTCTCTACCCCAGATGTTAAACCAAACCCAACTTGACAGCTCAACTCACTTGCAAAATTTCTGTTTTATTCCCAAAAGAAGTCCAGTCAAAGGTGCTTTTCAGTGTTTAAGGTGAAAAATACGCCACACCATTGCTGAATCTGTTTTCAGCTAGTTTCCAGTGCTGTTGGCTATCTGTTGGTTGTATAATTTAGGCTAGATCTCAGCTTTGGGCAAATGAGGAGTGAGAAATGTAATGTTCTGCTGTTTAAAAGCCAAAGTGACGTTACTGGAATACACAGAAAGTGAATTGGAAGTGTAACGACTGAAGCTGAAAACATGACTCATATGACAAGTTAACATGGCTTACGCAGCCTGTGGTTGCTTGTTTACACACCCAGAAACATTCATTAGGTATTTGTGCCGGGTTAGAGGACAAGCACTGAAGCGCTGTGCTTGTCAGGGTTCGGCAGCACAAGAACATCCTCTAAGCACCATATCCACAGAGGCAGGAGTCCGATATATCACCTATGCAGACTGTCCAAAAGTGCCCCAGAGACTATTCAGCACAGAGCAGCAAGATGTAAGATGCAAGCTGGGACGGTGTAAATTGAGAGGCACAACCAAGAGGGTGGGCTAGTGTACAGGAACATCTGTGCCACGTGTGGACTAGAAGTCCCCAAGCTCCCATAGGAGACACCACCAAAGATGGTTGAGAACAACAGGGCTTCCAGTATTCCAGATAGACAAGCAGCAGCTGGCCAACCAACCACATGTAGAGGTGACTGTCAATGATAGATGAGATAATCTCAGCAGACAGACAAGAAAATAAAGAGAATAGCAGGGGCTAAAGGAATAAGTGGAGCAGATGTGGATGGTATAGTCCAAAGTGGTCCCAGTGGTATTAGGAGCATTAGGACCTGTAATCCTGAAACTGGAACATTGACTCCAGCAAATTTCAAGCACAACATCAGAGGTTTATGTCCAGAAGAGTGAAGTTCTAGGAACAGCACAGAAACACTCCCAGGCCTCTGGTGCGGCACCTGAGCTTGAGGGGTCAAACACTTACCTAAATGCATGTATACTGACACATGTGTCTATATGTTGATCAACTACAGAAAGCCAAAGCTTTCATACAAGTTAGAAAACAATCTGCTGCAGTTTCTGCAGCTAGCAATCACAGACTTGTGCACTTTTGTTTCAGGCAGTACAAGCCTGCTCTACAATATGTCCTTGTCCATGTGTGCAGCAGACACACAGAAACAAGGATGTTGCCCTATCCTCGGCTAAGACTAACAACCCAGCACGCACAAACTGTCTGGAATCAAGACTGGGGGAGGAGAGACAAGGCCATGAATCCTAATGCGAAAATAGATTGCAGTGACTTGGAGAATACAAAAAAAAAAAAGAGAAGGATGAGGGATGAAACGATAGCGAGTAAGGGTTAGACCGTGTTAGCTCGGATTATAAAATTGCCCATCCGCAATGAGGTCCCACCCATGTAAATTTCGCTGCAGTAGCGAGCCGATCAGACTGCAGTGGGAAGTTTAGAGAAGTTCAGAAGAGAAAAGATATGCGGGGGAGGATGGTGTCAACGGGCACAGAGATGAAAAGAGACAGAAGAATTAAAAAAAAAAGAAAGAGAAAAATGGAGGAAGACTGAAAATGAGCAAGACAGACAAAGTGTGAGAGGGAGCGTGACAGAGACGGAGCTTAGACCCATGATCCAGGTTTTTATCTGCCCTTTCAGAGAAGCCAAACTAATGTGAGGATGGAAGTCCCTTTGGGACAGGGACAGTCAGCACGAGCCTGCTTGCATGCACGGCACGCTTTGTGCATAAATGCAAAGTGGCTGCCTCCTGCCCCCGTATGGTTCTGCCTCAGCTCATCTGCCCAACCCCGGAGGAACAGGAGGAGGCACGACGACCTACGGGACAACGTGGGAAGAGTTGAGGAGAGGGAGGAGGAGGCTAAGTGAGAGGGAAGAGGAAAAGTGTCAAGGAAGAGATGCGGGAAGGATGTTTAAGGGGTGGGAGGGGGAGCGAGAGAACGCCACTGCAGTTCCCCAACAATCTGCTAAGTTATGAAACAGTTACGTAAAAATGAAGAGAAGAAAGAAAGCGCTAATCACACAGGCAACAACAGAACATTCACTAGATGGCACGCAATTACAATTTAACAACCAAAAATGACCCCGTCAGGACTTGAAGGGACTGTGTCCTCGACTTTACAGTTACAGATATTAGGCTGTTAATGTCTCCATTAAGTCGTACTCTCCTCCTGATCTGGCACACGTTTGCTGATATGGCTGTTTGATATGGCAGTTTGCAGTCGGCCATCAAAGGAGAGGCTCAGTGCCAGACCGCTTCTGCCCGCTCAGCGAAGGGCCAGGCGGACAGGCACAGCTGCTCTAATAAAGGCTAATGTTGCAAGGTTTGTGTGTGTGTGTGTGTCAAGGCCTATTCTGTCAAACAAACACACACCACCTGAAACATGCTGCTGGTAAATGGAACATTAAAGCCCTTATAATCAGCCTGCAAGCTGGCACTGGTGCTGATCCAAAAGCTGGGAGAGGGAACGCCAGAGAGGAGATGGGAGGCAGGGAAACTGGGCGAGAGAGAGAGGAAACGAGTGTGGGAGAGGATGCGAGAGAGAGAAAGACACTCAATCGTCACACTTAACTGAAGGCCATTTCACACTGACAGAACAGTGAACGACTGCAGGATCATGGAGCAGATGAATATTGCAGCTCAAAAGTGCCGTGAAACTGCGCACGCAAGTGATTCAACGCTCAAACGAGCTCGTCAGTAACAACCAGCAAAATGACTCGTGTTTGATTCCAAAATAACTTCAGTTAGGTACCAGGCAGGGTTTGATTTCTCTTTAGCTCAACTCTGCACACGGCCGGCTCTTCAGATAAGCGTTCAGCTAGACGGAGATCTTGCAGCTTAAAAGCTTCGAGTGATGACATCACAAGGGTCAGCATTTAAATGTGGTGAAGATATTATATTTACTATCCACAGTTTCTGATACAGTTTGGAAGCTGCTAATACTATAACTGCTTTGCTGTTTTCTGAACATTAAAAAAAACGTAAGCCTTTACGTGAGAAGCAGCGGACAAAGAACAAACTACAGCGTAGGTGAGACAAAATATATCGTACTGTTTCTGAACGTGATACGGTATCGATACAACCGGCACCGAATGCAAATTTAAAAAAAAAAAAAAGTAAGCAGGTGATGTGACAGGATTATCCTAACATGTTAACTTTCATGAGTTTCTGAGCCACAGGGCTTTTTAGTTTTTCTTATTTCAGTTACTTAGATATGAAGAATAACAGATGATTGTATTGCAGCGTATTAAATATCACACAGTTACCCTATTACGGCGTTATCATGACATCATCATGCTGTATCTTACTCTGTGATTCTGACTTCAATTTACAATGAGATAAGACCACAATGTATGACTAAGGCCCCAGCCACTCAGACCTAGAGACCATCTGTGATCGTTGGGCGAGCTCTGGTTGCTGGGGAAAATGAGTATTCCCTGATTAGTGAGTGAGTGATTGGTGTAAAACTGGCTGCTAAAGCCCTCCTCACGCAGGCCTACACATGGATCAGTGACCCCACCCCCTCCAGCATCTCCAAGTTGCTATGGAAAAGTAAGTATTCCACAATTGGTTGGCAAGTAGTTGTTGGAGGTTGTTGACAGTCACTTACATAAAATTGGTCAAACACTGAAAACCTCTTTGTGATTGCTTTTAAACAGAAACAGGAGACTGCCAGTCACAACGTAAACTCCTATACAGTGAGGTAATTCGAAGTGTATCTATATGTTAAATGGCTATTCCTGGAAGCAAATCATAAAAATCCATCAGTAAATTTTGTGTTGATACTGTATATATTTTGTTTTTAAACGTAAGTATCACTGCTTTAACACTGTTGTTACAAATGGAGAAAGACTCATTTGGGAATGCCTATATGCTCCACGGGTCATTTTTGATGTCTTGTACTTCAAGAAACAATATTATGTGAAAACTATCCTTATAATTGTAAGCATTTTGCTTATGATCTTACCAAACAAAGCCAGTAGATAAATTGCTTTATAAGCTGCAGACCTGTGCAAATGCCAAACCACATACACACATGTGTACAGAAAATCTCCTTATGCATCGCCATTCGTGTCCTCAGAGTCGCACAGTGCCCGCTCTGAACCGCTTCCCCGCCGATGCCGTGCTCTGTCACTGGTAACTGTGTTTCTCATGGATTGGGAATCATTTCAAATCTATCCCTTTCCAAATCATTCTACTTGCTGCTTCCATAGAGCACACACCGAGAACATACTCCACACACAGTTTGCTGGTCATCCCTCCCCTTAAGCAATATGGATGGTTCAATATTCTTTTATCAGGGAACCCAACAGGTCAATAAATCAGACTTATAAATACAGTAATAATTTATGATCTCTTGGTGATGCTTCCACACAGCCCCCCCAAGGTCAACGTCTCCTTGCATAAGATCCCTGCAGGACACTTTGTCCTGCCTCCCTGTTGTCATCAAAAGCACATTTGCTATTGGCTGTCCATCTCTCCAGTATACAAGCACAGGTTGCAGAGGTCAGTCTGAGCCTGTGATCCGCCCTTCAAAGCGTTCGAGGTCTGTAACAACGCGGCTTTAGCTTTGACACGTTTCATACGGGTTCCATCATTCTGCTGTGGCACCAGGGGGTAAATAAAGCCTCATGTTTCATGCATTCCTTTGCTAACGGCGTGAGATACAGCCAGAGATACCCTAGCCTAGGTTTGCGCTATGGCTGTTTACATTGATACGCCACTGGAGGTACTGCTTCATCGAGCAGGATGCACGAGCTCGAGAGAAGGAGAGGAGAATACATGCATAATCAATCAGGGGTGTGGGGGGTTTACAGTGTGCCTGTTTGTGTGTGCGTGTCTGCGTGAGCGAGTTGCCGTCTGTGTGTGCTCTTACATAAAACCCTCAGTGACATGCCAGGAAGCTACAGACACTGAGCCAGCGCAAATCTGTGGCTGCTACTGCTTCCAAGGCCCCGGGGTTCAAACAGATAAGACAAATATAAACACACACAATCCACTTTGCTCTGGAACATGCATTTTTACTCTCAGGTGAGTGTCTGCTGCAATATTAGCTTTGTAGCAAGGGAGCAGTGTTTGGAGAATAGTAAAAAAAAAAAACAGCACACCTAATCATTATCTTATCACATAAAACAAATGTCTAGTGTATTTTAGATGGTAAGTTAAGTTAGCGAAGATTTTAGTGAAATCAAAGCTAGCTTTTCATTTTGTAATAATCTTCCAATGTGTACAAATACAATACAAATACAATACAAATTTGTGACTTAAATCTCAGAGAATATCCATATTTTTTCTTTTCTCACAAATGTAAATTTACAACTGTTTTCTTCCCCATCTCTTTTTTAGTTTAAATTTCAATGTATATAGTGGCAAATAACAACAACAGTGTCCTTAAGGCACTTTATATTGTAAGCTAAAGACTCTATAGTATATTAGAGAGAAAACCCCAATAATCAGATGAGGCCCTGTGAGAAAGCACTTGGTGACAGTGGGAAGGAAAAACTCCCACAACCTTCACACAGTACTATATTTTTCTCTATGGTACCATCAGGGAGAAATGTACTAAAAGGTGACTGAAAACATGTCAGCGTTTGTGTGCTGCTGCGCAGGAAATGCGCCCACTACCCGCTTTCACTTCAGGTCCTTGTAGAGCAAAATTTTGTATTTTGGTTTAGACAATCCAAAATGTGATGTCCACATATGTGGACGCCAGGTCCCAGGAGCCCGCTTTGAGAAGCTGGCGAGACGTCCTGCTGCTGTCCAGAAATTGGCCTAAAAAGCCAGTTCCTGGGCTGCACGGCGTCATTCAGCTTGTGCTTTGAGAGGAATTTGGCACTAACCTGCCTCCAACCCTTGGTTATCAGTGGTTACAAAACACCCATCTGGCAGCAGTAACTCTGCATTAGGAGTATAAATGACAACACAACAGCAGATGGCACTGTTGACAGCGGAAGCATATTTAATGCCCAAGGGAGCCAGTGAGGAGAATCGCTATCGGCAGCGAGGAAACAATGAATATATGCATCATGCTGCCTCCAGAGCAAAATTCTCAATCAATAATCAAGATTAGAGGTGTTCATGCTGATATTAAATGTGGTTAAAAACATGTATATATATGTGTATATTAGTCTGCCATATGCCACCATTATCCTTCCTTTTCCTCCTTGTCTCACATCAGACACAGAAAGAGCAAGTAAGGGGTGCAGGAAGCAGAGTGAGTCACTGCTGGCTGCCAGGTTTGGCAGGTAGACCTGACGGCTACCCTCTGCTCCTTGTGACGTAGTTCAAAGCAAAGCAGAACAACATGGGAGAAAGAAAAGGTTGTTTTATCTTTCCCTTGCCAGTGGTGAGTCTAAAATGGCTAGTCTTTTAAGAGCTTGGCAGACAAATCCACAGCAGCTTGTGCTTTTTTGAAGCTACCTTTAAAAAAAAAAAGCTCACAATCAAACTTCCGCAGCTTAGCAGAGGCCATGAGACCGCGGCGGAGCAGAAGAGAAGAAGAAAGTGAGACGTAATGAGGAAATACCACACAACGAAACCCCCCCCCCAGAACAACAACAACAACAACACGCAACCTCCTTTGAGTTCTCTCTGGATGTCTGCAGCACGCTTCATTACTTGCATTGTGCTTCCATTTTACATGACTCATCAAACATCCTTGGCTTTTTCCTCCTCGAGCATGAATTCATTATTCATGACTGCTCAGTCATGTCTGAGCCTGTGCATGCGTGCACACATGAAAAAGCTCATTCCCAAATCTGCACATTCACGGCTCTGTAGCCTCTGCTGCCACTGTGTTATTTCCATCTGACTTAGAGAGCGCTAAGACACCCACAAAATGTCTTAATGGCTTCTATCATCTCCCCTCGTATGAGCCTATTTATAAAAGTCGAGGA
>VURO01002227.1:0-12331 GCA_015108175.1 Pelvicachromis taeniatus
TTAGCAAAGGAGGAGCACAACTGGGAACTGCATTATTTGTGAACTGTTGGAATACGTTTTGGAGCACTGTAAGTAAACACACTGTCTTTTCACCTCAGTCTAAAAACCGTGCCTGGGTCCTCTTTCCCTCTCACTTCCGCAACAATTCCGTCTGAGAAGGGAATAAGAGCCGGTCTCCAATAACCACCGGTCTCTTTTAAACGCCGGGCCAGCCGAACAATTTTTTGAATAAACGCCCAGGCTACTATTGGAAGATATACAGTATATGTCTACTAAGCCTCGCCAGCTGGTTGCCCGTCCTAGTCTACTGTTTTATCCAGGTTAATAATTAGCTCTCTAGCAGTTATTAGTTCCTTCTGAATTGCATCTTAAAATCAGTCAGGCTTTTGCTTCTTTTTGTTCAACCAGTGTCTTTGTGTCATATCTAATTCCTCTCTGGCCTTTCATTCTCATCTATTTTAATCTATTTCTTCTTCCTATTTTTTTTTTTTTAATAGTATTCAAGGAGCATTTTATTTTTGAATTTGTAACATATGATATCCTTGCCTGAACTATAGAAAATTCATCAAGCATTTCTGTCATTAGATTACATGCAGCAGATTTTAAAATTCATGTACCTACATATGGAGCACTAAATGACCAGGATCCACACCGTTTTTTCTAGCCTCTTGTTTTTTAACAACACTAAAGACTGAGGGGGACAGAGCCTTTCAGTCTGTGACATCAAGACTTTGGAACAGACTTGCCCTACAACTATGTTTAGCTGACTCTGCGGACTCTTAAAAAGCAGTTAAAAACTTTTTTGTTTAAGCAGGCTTTTTGTTGAGACTTCATTGATTGGAACTGTTTTTAAACAGTTATTGTGTTTCTTAGCTTGATTTTGTATTGCTATTACAGCACTGAATTGACACAAGAGAAGGCTCTCCACAACTCCTCTCCCCAGCCTTCCTGCAGATAATAAATGATCCCCTTAATTCAAAAAGCAATAAAGAAATTAATTGATGGACAATTAAAGGCAGGGTCCAGTGTCAGACACTAATCCTTCCCTTAGCATTGCCATGTAGCCAGAAGCATGCCAAGGTTAACCTAGGATAACTCTGATCAGCCTCCCTATTTGCAAGGTGCCGGGCCCCTGCTGTCCAATCACCATCATAAAGCTCACCTCTTTGCCATTTCATGATGCACAGTGAAGACCCTAATGTTAAACATTAATTATTCCACAGACCAGGACTAATTTGACTAATCAGCAGTTATGGGACTGAAGGATGCAGTCGCTTGAGTGGCAAATGCCAATATCCACTCTGCTGGTTGGGGCAAAAGGAGGGGTGACTATGGATCAACAAGCCAATATGGAAGAACTGATCCATCATTTTGTCAGCCATTGTCCTGAGGGTGCATTGTGTGTTTTTCCAATGAGGAGCAGCGAGAGCACTGGTGGGGAGGGTCAATGAGTGCCGCCTCCCTGGTGATTGTGCAGCCATGCTAACAACTGACTGCTAAAGCTTTTAATTACAAAACAGCAGCAGGCAGAGGTGAGGGAGGTGTGTGCCACTCTTATCATCAGTATTACCGCTGTACAAAATGCTGTTGTGTCAGTAATGGTGCTCTAGCAGTGGTCTGAATTTTAATCAATCATTTGAAAAGGCAAAATGAATCAAAGGCCACATGTAGCCATCATCATATCATAATACTCTTAAAAAACCCCACTATCAAAGCAGTCCAGACACATCCGAATGACTGTTATTAAAGACATTGGACCAAAGGGTCTGTGAACTCATCTTCAAACAGATTGTGTACATGTTGAACCCTATTGAATCAAAGTGGAAAAGAAAAACATAAAGTGGCCATATTTCAATGGTGCATAAATTATAACCCTCTTTCCTAAAAATGCACTCAATTCCATTCCAGCTTCCCACGCTATACAAGCGTAGCATTTACAGAGAGCTTTTAACCGATTGCATTATTTAAAAAACCACCCCAACGCACAAAAGCAATTTGGTAGAATAGCAGCCGTAAAATATAGCTTTCAGTATTCAGTCGTGGGCACAAATGGTTTGTCTTTCATCACTGCTTTTTTCCTGTGACTGCTTCTGTCCTCTTGTCAGACATGGCACCCACCGCCCCCACCCTGTTGCAGAGAGCATCATAAATGTTACTGCTGCACTCCAGTACAATTGATCTCCCATCAGGTACACTTGAACCCTCCAACCCCACCCAATTCACAGAGCATTTTCAAGGGCTCTTTTTGAATTCTCTCATTTGATTTTTAGCAGTGCCTTTATAGGAAGCAGCGAATGTACAAAGACACCACAGATGTCCAAACTTTCAAAAGGTCAAAGACAAGAATACACTGCGTTTTAAAAGCACTGGAAACACAATTTCCATTTTCTGGGATACGGAATTGAAGGTCTTTTCATAACTGTACAGAAAACTCCAGAAAAACGGAGAAGGAAAGAGATTTCTTTGGGTTTTAACTCATTTGGTTAAAAGCTGAGAAAAGGGGGGGAGGGGAAACCATGCAACTAATTAAAATGCTGAGACTGTGTAACCTTCAGAGTTTCTATGTTTAAGCATGGCTTCTTGCTCCACCAGAAAGTGGTAAATTAAATCAGGTCTGAACAGTGACACGCCGTGAGAGACAAGTTCAATATGTATGATTTATCTACTTAGACAAATGAAATCACTGTCAGCTTATTCTTGCGAAAAGGTTTCGATGTCTCCTCCTTGGGAGCAAATGCAATTTGTATCAAATTTGATTTTGTCAGAAACTTTTTTTTCCTCCCTCCCATCATGTCCCATGGGAATGGCTTGAAAGGGTGAACTTGCAGTTTGTTTTCATTCTGGATGATAGAAAGTGCCCTTCCACTGCCATTGTCATAGTAATGTACTCAGTTACTTCTGATTTAAAATACTTGCCGATGACACGTGGAGAGACGAGTAAGCATTTTTATTTATATGAAAACTGCAAGGTAAAATTATCACCAGTGTTCATACTGAAGTGTAACTAATGAAGTGAATTCTTTCCAATAAAGACATATTTACCTTGCTCGTCAAATTACTTGCACAGTTTCATTACTGCTGTGCGCAACAGAAAATTAAATGACTTTGTCAAGGAATATTGATTCATTTAAAATGATTTTCTAAGCAGGTGACTAAGGCAAGAATGCTGTTAAAAAGCCAGCCTATGTACAGAGAGGAGGTCAGGGTGAATGGACAGGTCAACAAAAAGTAAGATATTTGAAACAACTGGACACACCTTGCTTCCTGCCTGCTGGTGACAGACTATCTGCAGCTGATATGCGTTTAGTTTACTTTTTAAAACTGTCTGAAGTCCTCTGATAGTACCTTAATATCTCAGTCAGTGGTTGCCCAGTGATTGCATTGAATCATTTTGCTGTAAGAGACCAATTGCAATATACAACCATGATTTTTGGCAGTTTCTTTCATAGTCAGTTGCCAAGTCTGTACACAAGTCGGGATCTCACACATGCAGTGAAGAACTGTACTCTGCTAGAAAGGTGTATACGCTGATCCACAGGTTCAAGCATCAAGCATTTCTTAAATGCTTGATGCTTGAGCCCAGGGTCTGCATGTCCTCGCAGGAGTCTGTGCTGGTGTAACCTTGGTTTTAGTAGCTTCTCACAATCTTTATTCTGTTTGCACAGAGAAAGCTTTCTTAGTTCTCGATGGCTTCATTGACATTAAAGGGCATGATTTCTGTTTTGGTGTATAAAAGTTCATCAATCTGAACAGAGTGCCAAAATATTGCAATCAGTCTGAGTCAGTCATTGCTGTTAAGTGGAACTTGACAATTCCTGTATAAAAGCAAGGCTGTGGAGCACCTCTATTATTTAGTAGTTAAATAATCATCCTGGAGCAACTACATCACCATTTATGGAGGAATTTATCAATTTTAGTTACAGATCATTGAGGTTCTTGGTGGAATTTAAAAGTAAGTAGTTAATGTAACTTTCTAGCTTTGGTAATTTTTGGCAAATTACCAAAGCCAAAGTTGCATCTAATTGGCAGCTTGATCCCAATTAATTGCAAGCTGATAGATTAATAGCACACTGACTGTTATTGACATTTTACTGCCTTGTTGAGCCACCAAAGTTTGTGTGGAGAAAGCATCCGACTGCAAGCGGTTGCAGACCTGGTCTAAAGGACAGCTTCAAAGTCTTGCAGCAGTCTCCAAACACTGTTTTCGCCAGTGTGACTATAAAACTGAGTATTCCTACTATAACTACTTGAGGGACTGCCATAGAAGTGCTGACATGCTGCCCTGTTAGTTGTGCTACTGATTTAAACTATTGAACATCCAGATATTTAGCCATTTATGCATCATCCTTATATTAAATGCAACTGCTTCAATTCACGATCACACGTAAGAGCGCCTGGTAAACTTTGCCTTTTCTGCCACAAGCAAGAGAAGCACATGTTTAAAAAATGCTGACACTGGAGGTGTTTAAAGCAGCCTACGCCTTCTAGTTTCCAAATTATACAACTGTCAAATGCTTTGGTTCCAACCAGCCTCTTTCAAGTAGGAAACTTGAAAGCTTCTTGGATGCAGTCAGCAATGTGCACGGTGATACAGTTCTGACTGAAGCAAACGCTCTTTGAAACGTGTAATCTCGGGGTGGTTTGTTGATATCTCTCCTGCAGTCACCTATGGATGTTCGGCGCTTAAAATTATTTACTGACCTTTTCTTCACATATTCCATTATATAACCATTTATCCAGCCGCACTGAAGATGCCTAAAAAGAAGAGCTAACAGATGTAATGGCTGAATTTAAGTGCATTTCCCATTTACCTCAGCTCGCCCAGCCTATTTAGGTCCCCGTGGTCTCATCATTTTCTGAATAGCATTCTCAAGGGGCAGCACCAGTTTGAATGATAACAATGACAAATGTGCTTATTTTCATTCGGCAATCACATCACCCCCAAATCCATAGTCATTTTCTCCAAAAAGGATATCCACATTAGCTAACTGGGTGATTTATGAACTTGTCCACAAAGCTTTAAACACAGAAACTACAAAGAGGAGGTTGGATAATCTCCATTATGTCACTTAGTAGAACTCATAAGTGAGGTGCCTATGTACTTTTCAAAGCAATGACACACTAGATAATGAGCGTTAGTTAAATTACATGTAAAACCTCGTCTCCATAATAACAGCAAAAAAAAAAAAAAAAGCCTATCTAAATACAATATCACTGAGCATTAAACACATTAATTCGTACCTGAAGTGCAGCCTCCTTTAAGAAATATTTTGGCAAAGCGATGAGAGCTCTGCAACAGCCTTGGTACTTTCCATTTATGAACTATAAAGCAATTTGAATTCAATCACATGCACAATGCTGAAGAAATAAGCATGTTTTAAACATGAATAGGAAGGGAAACATATTCATACTGCAGCTATTGGACATATTATTCTGCATGAATGTCCCGTCAGAAGGTTAATTTGGCTTTCACCAGTGTCAACAAGGTTGCAAATGAAAAGATGAAAAATGTCCTGCAGCAACAGTTTTGATATAAACAAAGGCAATTTTGGAATTAGCTGAAGACCTTGTGAAATCAGACTGGCTTTAAACAGAAAGGCTAACAAGTCAGGAAGTGATTACAAGTGAACCACAAGAGAAATGTCCACGCATGAGAAGTTTGAACAAACAGATGCTGAGAATATTATGGATATTATTCATCGTTAAATCAGCGCTCGAAATTTCAAACAAAGCAATGACACATATAAAAATGAAGCATAAACACAACGTCTGAGGCTTAGCAGAGAGTCTGAAAAGCCAGGAACTGCTTCATGGGAGATGGTGCCGGAAAATGCAGCATCTACAGTAACTATTCATACAATCCCAGGTAAATGGGAAAATTCACACCAGTTTAAAGGTTAATGTTTAAAGTTGGCAATTAATGCACTGTATTCATGAATAGCTACAGCTATTATTATACATCTTCTCTTTCTCCCAGACTGTACTGCTTCCATTGTTTTATATCCAAACCAGTCCTGTAAGCATGATTGAAGCATCTATAGGCCAAATGGCAGTTTCATGAAATGACAAAGTCAATAACCAAAGTCATTAAAGTGACAGATTAATTCCAGCATTGTTGAAATGGCCCAGCTGTGGCTACTGCTTATGCTTAGGGGTTAAGAGAAACTGCTTGTCACAGTACTCGGCGCAGTGTTTGATGGCCTAGCATGAGAACTGGTTGATACTGGAACACTGTGGATGCAATGCAGACTGCAGCCCAATTACATCTTTCCAATATTGTACCAGACATTAAACCAGAAACGCCAAACTCATTTTACATTGTGGGCCACATACAGTCCACTTTGATCTTGAGTGGGCCGGAACAGCTGAACTCTCCCTTCCATGAGTGTAAAACGTTTAGCTCCACGCTGAATCCCTGAGATATTTTAGTATTAGAAAAAGAAGTGCAACGACAACAGCACATCTGTCACACATCAATAAAGGCCTCAGAAATCCAGAATTTTGTGGTCTCTATTAATCTATGTAACATTTACTCTCAAACAAGCCATTAGCCACTTTCACGAAAGCAACCCTATTATTACTGCCTTCATTATTAAAGGAGAAGCTGTGGAAAGACACTAAAACTCTTTTTTCCCACAACTTTTTTTTGTGCCTTTTTTTGTTGTTTTTGATGTTGTTCCTAATGCACTGATTTGCATTAATGACTTGAAAAATCAATTAAATGCTTTAATTGCACTAAATGTTGTTTCAGACATCTAATACATACACTATAACTATAACAGTATAACTTATATGACCCACCCACACACACACACACACACGCACAAATGCTTTCATGAATCCCGATAAAACAAGAAGTGACCATGATGCATCCAGTCAGGTTTTTCCTGTTTTTATGCATTAAATTTTGTAAAGTACTTGTTTATTGGATCCTCGCATTCTTCATTTATTTTGTTGTTCTACTTGTTTGTACTGCGAATTTACTATGTCACTCTGTTCCACACACACGACATAATTTGCAATGTCTCCTTTGTTGCCCTCCCTGGGATTTGGTCCACATTTTCCCCATTAAAGGTTCTTCTGGGGACTTTTTCATTATTCACCTCAATAGCTTAAAACAGAATGTTTTCTATGTGCAGACTGCAATGCGCCCTAAAGCAAATTTAGCCGTGTCTCAGTGATAAAGTAGGATTTTGGGGTTAGACAAGGTTCTTCTTTATGTCCAGTATGTTATCCTATTTTGAGAAGACTCAGGATAAGAGGGATATGAAGCTCAGGGATATCAACAGCCAGTCTACCTGTTGATAATAGTAAGGTCCAGATCTCATCTGTGAGGACCAGCTGGCTAAAGCGAGACCTCTAGACTACTGATAAGGAACATTGTGACCTTAATCCCCTAAATGGAGCTTGTCATGGCCACAGAAAGTCAAAAAGAGGAGTGTGTTAGTCAGTTTCCCCACACCCACTATGGTACGCTCACAACAATATCCCACTGATGCTAAGTTTTTATGAGGCATCCTGTGTGTTAATTAAAAAGAAAAGAAAAAGAATTTGTTAATAAAACGCATTGCAGTTATTCCCAAACTAATTACAATTAGGGATATAGTTAAAGATGTAACTTTCTGGAATAGAAATTATTTTCAGCAGGTCTGAAATCTTCACTTTTTCAACAGCAACACAAGTTAAGATGAACATCAGTGAGGAGGGGAATCCTTAAAAAAAAACCTTTATGGTTCTTTCGTTGGCAAAAGAGAACACTCCTCCAGGAAAAAACCCCACTTCTCTTTCAAATAGCATTTAATACTTTGTCACATTTAAGTGGCTGCCTCTGGAGCTGAAAGCTAAAGCCAATTTGGAAGTGCTAAAAACTGCAAAAGACAGTCATATTAAAAAACCCTGGCAGAAAAATTGTTTTGGTCTCTATAGCTTTTTTTTTTTTTTCGTCCTTCATGACAACTGAACAAGGAGAAATCTTTTTTTTTTTAAATCACCAGTATAATTGTATTAAGGCTAAATGTTATTAGAGTTATGGGTGTGGCTGCTTCAATCGACGAGTGGATGCTGACACTATTACATGTAGCCAATAGCTGTCTGTGAGGCTTCAGTGCCACTGATTGGAAGCCATGTTTGTACCTTCTGGAGCAGTTTGGTACAGTTTAGTAGAATTAGCCACAATTTTGTTGTGCATTTAATTGTACTAGCAACAAATCTCTGCTCCTGTTTTTTTTAAATTGTGTATATTTGTATGTTATTAAAGGGCCAGAATGCATCTATGTCTATGCAATGCAGCGTTATCGTCAGCGTCTGCAGCGAGCATTAGCTGATAACTTGGCACTCCACCTTATCGTCCAAATATTCTCACTTCTGGCTCAAAAAACAACATGGCAGCTGCTGAAATGCTTAAATCTAGGACTTAAAGCGGGACTTCATAAACCAGACGTCAGAAAACATCACTGTGAATAAGTCAAATTATACTTTTTCATCCATCCATTCATCTTTTTCAGTATCTTCAATACATACACCACCTTTTAAAGAACTACAGTTCCATACGTTCCAGCAGCTTAACATCAGAGTTGCTTGATTTTGCTGAAACACTCAAAGAAAGGAGTAAAAATAATTCTTCTAACAAAAAACATACATATGTTTGTTAACGTTTATATAACGGTAGTCTAGCTTGCTAACTTGGCCTGTGGGACTATGAAGAGCCTAGATTGAAGATAGTGCTGATACATCGTCTTCTAGGTCACACTAGTGTTGCGACAAGGAGCTTAACCTGATTCCACCTATACACCCTGCTAATTGTGTTGCAGTGAGAATGACCTCCCAGGTTAAGCCCAAGTCAATGCAGTGCCGTAATTGCCTCTAGCTGTAAATTACTATTTTGGCAATGTGTCATTTCCAGAGTGTTTTCTGATCAAATAGTTTCAAGAGAATGGTAAGAAATATCATATATCCTCCACAATGGTCAATCAGGTTGTTTTCTGAGTTAAGTTTATGGAAATTTTCAAAAGAAAACAGAATTAAACTTTGGTAGGTGATGTGAATATAAATACACAGAATATGTACATATCACTACACGACAAGAAACCATAAATACGAACAATTTAAAGTGTTGATCCTATTTTTTTTATGTGTTTTTATGTGAGCCCAGTTTATAGCCACTGGTTCCCACTCTCCAACCTTTTCAACATGTCAGTGTATTAACACAAGACAGTTTGTATTATGTGACAAACAGGGAGACCTGTCTTACCCTGACCAGGCACCAAAGTGCATGCTCAGTGCAGCTCTAACAAAAACAAAAAACAGTATATGACACCTGGAATAATTCAACCAATAGTGGAATAGTATTTTAAACATTTTGGTTATACCAAGAAGAAGAATTAATGCCAAACAAAAAGCACTGTCTGTGTTTCTAAGAGATTGCCAACAAAGATATAAGGACTATATGGATAAAAGGACTGGGCCGCCTCTTTTGGACCGCTTGGTCATAGAAACCCATGTCATGAAGCTCCCGGCACACAGAGTTTGTGCTGATGTTAATACCAGAAGAAGTTTGGAACTCTGACATCAGCAGACTCTTGGTGACTTTTAGCACTGTTCACCTGAAAACACTTGGTGACAACACTCTGTAGCTTTGTGCCACTTCATAGCCGATATGCTGTGGTTCCTAATCTCTTCCACTTTGCAATAATCCCACTAACATCTGATCGTGGAATATCTAGGAGGAAAAATAATTAGCAAACTGACTTGTTCTAACATCCTAACTATTTTGAACAACCTAAACTCGTTCAACAGGAGCCCACAATGCACAATGTTTATGCCATGAAAACATTGAAACTATGAATCTCTGAAGAGTGCAACTTTTAAACAACATTTAAACTGCCAAAAGCAAAAAAAAGATTAATGTATGGTTGTAGCCTATTGTGTGCAATTGCTTATTTGTAGATAATTAAAATTACTTGACAACAATTAGGAACAATTAAAACGCTAATGGGTAGGTAGTGAATAATCTGCCTGCTGTGCTACCCTGAAAACTCCATTCAGTACTCAGTCCGTAATTACGATTTACATCAGATTAATAATTGCAGTAAGCTTGCAGTGCATGGAAGACTGAATGCATTGCTAGACGCTAAGGTGATACTTCATTATCTATTCATTTAGCATTACAGCATAATTAATACACTGCTTGCGCCTGACAGGCAGTATTATGAGAAAATATTGTACCAGTTCAACATTTCTCTAGGCCTTTGCTCCTTGGATTCAGCAAACTGTGAAACACTTGAGGACTTGCAAACAAGTATGACATTTTCACCCTGAGGGACTGCTTACATTAAATATTAGCACTGACAGGTGTAGATTTCTCATGCCAACAAATCATCAGGGGAAGTGTTCGCCTACATTCTTAGGAGTAAAGGTTGTAGCCAAGATGTCTGCTTCAGTTGTAGTTGTGTGCAAGTCAGTAGACAAGGCAGAATCGTTTCTCCACAAAAACACCCCAGAAAGCTTCGACATTACTTTGAAATGGTGATCAAAATGATCACGGCAAGCGGAATATTAGTCAACAGGCACAAAAGAAGGTGCCAGTAAACTTTCCAAATGCAAAAGTAATGTTTAGTTTGTACAGGTCAGCAGGGATGTACACATTCTTTAACATTTGACTCATGAATCTGCAGAAATTTGGGGGACTACACAAATCAAATGAAATTTATAATAAGTGCAACACTAAAAAAAAGATTGACAAAAAATCTTTTAAAGTCCTAAAATGTCCCATTTTAAAATGAAGGAATTTTCTATGTAACTTTTTCATGATTTGCCCATATTTTCAAACCACACATTGAATTTTAGTATTTACCATTTAAGGGAATGTCCAAAAACATCTGTAACAAATAACAAAACAAAACAAGTTAATGTACTGGCCAAAAATTAGCAGGACATTTTCAGTGTTTTCTTTACAGCATGGCAACATGGTATCATTATTTATTCATAATCACAAAGCTTTATTATTTTGGGCACTACATATTTTTTTGGATTTCTGCTCTAATCAATTTGCTTCATGGCTCGATTGTTAATCTGTCACTTTTTATTACTGCCTATCTTTAACGTACATAAAGCTGTGCCACAGGCATGTCAATATTGCAGCTAATTCATTGCCTGCTACCTGTTGCTGAAAAAAATATGGATTATTTAACACACTGGTCAAAATGTTATACCGCTGGGAAGAAAATGGGTGGAACAGGAAGAGGGAATTGAAGGTCTTTTGCAAAACTCCAAAAATAAGCCAAGTCTAAATAAGCTTGGCAGGTAAAGTAAGTGATAATATTGTTTCTTTGGCCATTTCACTGCAGCCGTTTTAAGACAAAGAATAACATAAACAAGTAAATTCATGCTGTTTTCAAAAAGTAATGTAATCTAAACAAATGACTGTAATTTCTTGGGCGTTCAGTATGAATTTTGGAGGTTGAAGCATCAACTTGTATGCAAGTTCCCAGCAGAAGTTCCCAGCTGCCTCGGGGAAAACACACATATGTGAACTTCAAAGTCCACTGAACAACGGATCCAGTGTTTGAGAATGAAGAGCACATATAAGAAACCTTTTTACAACCATTTCTTCATGATACAAATTTTAATAGTAATGTTTTAGAAATGTAAAGTAAATTAGTGGCTTGTTTTAAAGGGTGTTTGGTTCATTTCTGACATTAATCTGCACTTACTGAGTCACAACAACAGGTATATCTAATATTTGAAAGGCACCAAAATAAAATTTGGTTGTTTTTTTTCTTTCATAAAGGCAAAAAATGAAATTTGGAGCAGACAGGGAGATTATACGTCTTTGAAAAGTGTTTTAAAGGCACCTCTAATGTATGTAAATCAATGCTCCCCTGCTCCTTTGTATAACTGAAAGGACAGGCTGTGTGGCTACAAAGTAAGAGCAGGCATCATTATGAACTGCTACACTGCCCCCTGTTGGCAATGCACAGACGTGTACAATAAGATTGTGAATAAATGAAAGCCAGCAATTTTATATGACATGTCTTCACAACTGAATGTCGCAATGACCTTGAACTACTAAAGCCCCTGTGGGAAAACCGAATTAGGATTATGTCAAGTAAGAAGAAAAAGACAGGTATTCATTGCTCCACCACTACAATGCATATATACCATCATCCAGGCCTTTTCAATGTCTGCATTTATTGCATCTCAGTTTTAGGTCAGCTATTTAGATAGAGGCTACTCAGATCTCACTTAAAACCATCCAGATCAGTTTTTCATTTTGCTGTTTTGATATAATTGCAGGATCACTGAAAGTACGTAATTTCAGTGAAATTTGCAA
>VURO01002227.1:17305-28347 GCA_015108175.1 Pelvicachromis taeniatus
GTCTCTACTCAGCTCTAATTATTCCACTTCTAAAAAACAAAAAAGTCAGCACCAGCAAATATAACAAGATACAAGCTGAAAAAAGATGAGTGATGTAAGCCAGTAGAGGAAGACAGGAAATAAGCCAGCACTCCAATCACACTGGAATAATCCTTTATGGGAATTTCTGGAGCGCAGAGTGCAGTGCAGATTTCCGCCTCCTTCATCACTCAAATAACTGGAGGTTTTTCCTTCCTGAGGGATGCTTCAAACTTCCCACTGTATACACAGTTCAGTGCTTGTATGACATTACAAGGAAGAATGAAGCTGCTCTGAAGGCAAAAGGTGGCCTTATTTCTTACTAAGAAAATAATATTCGTGCAGCATATTGCTTTATGTTTCCATTACTCGCCCCTCCTCCCCAGTATGATATCCTCATGCATCTAGGGCTGAGTCAAACTACAAAAACAAACAAATCTGATCTGTTATTCCTGTACTAAAGAAGTGTGACTGTTAAAGGCAAATTACGTTTCTATCTCGTCAATAGCAGCCGTGCTGCAAAGCCTAGAATCTCTCACATACGGTGGAGCGGCGTTCAGCACTCCGGCAAAGATACCCACACATACATAAAGAGCCATTAAATTTACCTCGTGGTTGAGACAAATGAAAAAGGAAAGCTCTTAAAATTAGAATCCGCTTTTGTTTTCCTGTTCTGCTTAAACCATGCTTCAATGTGATTAAAACAACACCGACTGCAAAAAAGCCCGGGATAATAAAGCGAGAGGTTGTGTGCATGTATCATAATGCTTCATTTAGGCACTAATTCAAATTGAAAAACAATATAGGCTCATAACAGTGACATGATTTGCTCATGCTTATTTTCAGCTGTGGCTTTGCTTCGAGCTGAGAAGCTCTTAATTTGAGGGGCTGGTTTACATATTCGAAATAAAAACGCTATTTTGTTATTAACAAAGCCCAAATATGAAGCAATACGAAAATCTTTCTTCTTTGTGCACGATTAAAAAGGTATTAATATTTCTCCATTAGTTCTGTTATCACATTTGGGAAAACATAATCAAAGTTAAATTTACTTGTAGCCTACACCGAGGAACTTGAAAATTACATTTCTGATTGCAATTTACTTTTACTTATTTTGTTTTTTAACCACTGGCATGTAGTTTTATAACTTTCCAACTACGCTGCTCTAACATCATTGTGGGATTGTCTTCAGATCCTTCATATTACTATTAACAGTTCTGGTGTAAAAGTTTAGTCACTACCTGCAGGGTGCCCAAAATATTCTGAACAGTTTGTTTGTTTGTTTTACTTGTTATTAGTTGGGTTTCCACCTTACTTACCTGATGACACCCGAGTGAACTCTATTCACTGATGTCTGTGAACAGTAATTCATTTCCCATCAGCTGTGGGCCATGAGATACAGTACATCACTTCAAATCACTTCAAGTGTAACACATATCATTTGCAATGTGCACAATGCAAAGCAAAATGGCACTAAATTTTTTGCAGTTTCCAATACGATTGCTTTTTATTGGAAACTGTGTTTTAATAATTCACGTCTTAAAACATCCATTCTTAAGGCAGAGAAAAAAAGAGTAAGCATGTGCAGCAGTCCAATAGTCTTTCTATGCTTTGTCCTTAAATAGTTTTCCTTGATCTTGACATGAAGTCAAGGAAACATGCAGGTCATGTAGAAGAGCACAAGTGGTGAAAGTAAATCACCTCATGAATAAAGCTGGAATTTGAAAAAAGTCCAACTGACTGGCGACCTGTCGAGAGTCTGCTGGTCAAGACACCCCTTTGTTTCTGATTTGGAGAAACAGTTAAGAAAATGGATGAATAGATGGGAAAGAAAAGCCATATATAACTCATAAATTGAAATAAAATGCTTCTAACATCGAGATTAGTTGCTCATCTTGTTCAAAGTTCAAAAGATTCAGAGAATCTGGAGAAATCACTGTGCGCAAGAGACTAGTCTAAATCTGTTCTCGAATCTAAACATGAAATTCTTCTTGTGAAACTTCCCCTGGTCTAAAGAAGAGAGGCTCCAGCTATAAATTTACTGTCTTCACACAAGTCAATTACTTCATAGGAAAAAAACAAACAAACAAACAAATAAAAAAGCCCAAACAAAAAAAACAACAAAAATTGTAACAGAAAGTCAACTTTCTAATCAACAACTGATTTTTATTAAGCCTTCATAGTAAATCCAAAGCTTCATCTTCTGTTAAATCTCTTCATATGGGTACATTATAAAAGACTACATCTATGTTCAGCAATCCAATGGTTTAAACATGGCTGAGTTTTTGACAGCAAAATCAAGGCCATATTTTATTGGGCATTTTATCATATATATTACTGAATCTGTGTCACCATGTGTAATGACAACTTTTTGAAATCGATGTGGGAGGTGACAAAAAAAATGACACTTGCACATGAAATCACGCTGCGTACACCTCGCACATACTGTGAACATTATAACTGCCATCAGTGGAAGATGAGAGGAAATTATTTCATTTGCTTTAAGAATAAGGTCTCCTATACAAGTTGAATATATATTGAAAAATGATTCAGTGAGATCAGGAGATTTATTTATATGCTAATCTGTTGTTGACCGGTTTGCAGCGCTCATTCTGGTTAATTCATCAGATCTGTGCAAAACCTCTGAATCAAGACAGAAATTTGGAGTCTGTCATCTTAATAGCTCGTTGTTCACTGGAGCCAATAACCCGATAAGATCAAACATTAAACATGTATGCCGATTTTAGTCATAGTGTCTAATTATTCTGAAATACCAACAATTTTCTTATATTGAAACGGAGTATCTTTATTTACATTGTGCAAGTGTTGCTAGAACACCAATGGTTATAAATATACCTGCCATGTATTTAATACATGCATTTATTGTGTAATCAATGGAAATTGTTTGAATTGGCATGTATCCAATTATGTGACTCTTAAAACCCTTTGGCTGTACCAGGAATGATTTAATTAGTGACTTTACTGGACAGCGTAAATGTTTTCTTTTAAATGAAGATTGATACCAACGATTGAAGTTTGTAGTGCAGTAGCTTGATGACTGTTGAGTACACAAACATTATGAGACCGGTCTCATTCCCAACGCGTAACACCCCGACGATTTGTCACGTCCCGAGGCGTCCCGAGGCGTCCCATGGGAACGCGAGAGGTCCCATAAGCCCGCGTCCCTATGATACGCCCCGGATTGTGGATAGAATCCAATAGAATGATGCTCCTGGTGATAACACACGTTCCAGCCGTGTATTCCAGCTCTAACCTTAATCCTAACCGTAACCTAATCCTTAATATTAACCACAACTTTAATCATATTAGATTGTGTTTTCCAAAGCGATTCATGAAGAGAAAGAAAAATAAATGTACATGTGTAGATTTAGTCCAAATGGTTCTCATGTATCGGAACGAGTAACATAGAGACGTGTTGGGAAAGCGAAAGAGTAACACACCGACAATTTGTCACATAGCGTCCGTATGTTAGGTTTCGTGATGAAAACGTATTGGACATTATGTAGGAGCAGGTCATTGATAATAGGGATTATTTGTAAATAAGTGGATATGAATAACATGAAGTAGTTATATATAATATTATACTACAGTATATTTCTAACTAGACAGCTCGTTCTCTTTCTATAGATGATACTTTCTTTACAGATGTGACACTTCTTGGGGTGTACTTCAGAGAAAGGCAGATGTGAAATATAAAAGTGAGGTCAGAGGCCAAATGTGACATGGTGTTTGGACGTAAAATATAATGTGATATTTAGAATCCACATATATCGTTCCCTATATTAATACCAACAATGACAGTAAGAAACATAGTCTTAAATAACTCTTAAATAGCATCATTATCAATTTGACCGTGACGTATTAACATTGAAGGGGAGGTCAGAGGTCACATATGACATGATATTTCAAAACGTTATGTGGCATTTTACATGCAATCAAGTAAGAATCATGGTTCAAGGCTTTTTGTCAAGTTGTCCTTGAAGACCTCAGCCAAATCTTAATGGATTGTTAACATGACCCCACTCTACACCTCCATAAAGTTTTTTTGTTATTCATCCAAAGCCTCCTCCTTGGAGGAGGTAACAAAACACCTTGTACGTGTATGTGCACAGGTGAATAAACGAGCATCACACTGTAGATTCATCATGCAGTAACGGGAATGCACATGACAGAAAAACGTTATGGACAACCGCGTTAGGCAGTACAAAACTGTGATAATCAGTAGGCCAACATCCCAGCTTACTTACTATTCTGCTTTGGTTGCCACATGCCTCCCTTTATTGCCCAATTCATGGCAGCCCATAAAAGCCATTACCGAGCAGTTTAAAGTGACATGTGATGTGAACAAGGAGCAGCGATGCCATTATCCACCATCTAGGGCTAAGCTTGGGTGCCAAGTCCAGCTGGTACCCGCAGCCCCCCAGCAGTGCCCCCATGGCGACTGAGCATCCACAGAGTAACACATTGGTCTCACAGCGGTCCTGGAATACCGCTGAACATCATCAGGATTTAATGAGGTAACAGTGCATTGTATCAAAAGCTAGTGGGGGGTCTACCGCTGCCTTCCACTCTCCTCTCATTAAAACACTTTTAATGGGCTCTGAGGAGGGCCAACCTTCTGCAACCGGCTTAACGCTTGTTCAGGTTGTCAAGGAAAATTATTTTTGTTTAAGGACGAGCTTGCCATTCAGCGCTGAAATATTGATTTAAGCAAACTTCAAGGGAATTGCTGGCTGGCACTAGTATAATGACACAGTGTCTATGGAGCTGATGGCTTTCAGAGACTCAAAGACATCAGAACGAACACGGACTCGACTTTAAATTCAGTGACTTTGAAGTTGGGCGAGAAGTAACACTAGAAATGGTTGGAAAGAATGTACTGATAATTACCGATTGACACCCCGTCATCAGTACTCAGCGAAGTTACACCAGCGGCACACAGAGAGGTTTTAAACAAAAAAAAAAAAAACACAAGCGATTGTCACAAAACCGAATTCTATCAGAGACGCCGTGACTTTTAAAGGCAGGGCTTTTGGTGGGAAACCTCATTTTCTTACACTAGCAGCATGTTTAGTAAACAGATCAATACAATTCAAATCTATAATATACAACCGTATGCCCCAGAGGCAGCGTTTCATGTTTGCGTTCATTATGTGCTCTCCACTTTTCAAGTTCACG
Organism: Pelvicachromis taeniatus; assembly: GCA_015108175.1. NCBI lineage: Eukaryota > Metazoa > Chordata > Actinopteri > Cichliformes > Cichlidae > Pelvicachromis > Pelvicachromis taeniatus. The sequence continues at coordinate 22,523 of VURO01002227.1, forward strand.
CCTCAAAAGCGAGCCTCGAGCCAGCCCAGACGAATATTCTCCATTCAATGTGACACTTTGTGGAAATCAAGCAGGCGCAGGCATCAGAACTCCGGCTGTAGCGATTTCTAAAGAACGACTAATTACATCATTAGGCAGGTTAAAGTGGCTCTGCATTTCTGAAAAGGGCAACCTATAGAACAAAAAATGTAATGTGCTAGCTTGGGTGTCATACTAATGTGACAATGGAAGAGATAGGTCTTTAAATTAGAGACTGGGCCAACTAATATGTTAATTACTGTGACAGTAATTGTGTATTTACTCAGTTAATGGGTGAGGATGCTTAAACAGAGATAATAGGCCAATATGTTTTTGAGGTGGTGTGATTAACACAAAATTAGCTTTTTATCTCATCCATTTATGTATAGTCGGTATGGTCATTATTCAGCTTTATAGCGTAGTGATTCAACACATTAAGTTCAATATTAGACTTTAAAGAAATTAAAGTGTAGGAATGAAAAGCTCACTAATCCCCTTAACTCTGGTGTATCACGGTACCAACGCCAAAGGACACCTCGTGCATCTCGGAGAGGAGAGTGGCTTTAAAATAACAACAGCTGATGCACAGAGAATGAGAACAGGCTGCAGATACAGATGGGCACAAATAGTAAATATTAATTCAGGTAACACTCCTGCTACTACTCTCTTTTAAAGGCAGCACATGCAATGTGGCGTCAGCTTTATAGCGTTACTCCACATTACAGCATTTGATAGACGAAAGAAATGTAAAGACGAAGAGGGCAAGTGCAGAATTCCAACTATCAAGCTGAAGTATTTGAAAAATCAGCTAATCACATGTTTGTCAGCCCGAGGATACACACTGTTCTTTTTGCTGAGAAACTCTTAAACTTGAAAAAAAAATAATAGAAAAGAACACCTTCAACACTTGTATTTTTAAAAAATTTCAATGTTATTATGTTTGAAATCATTCTCATTATGTGCATCTTCTACATGTTCTTCTACTGCATGCATTCTGCTTTTGGCATCGTATAAAGTCGTGTGAAAAGGAGCGTTTTCACAGCATTCTTTGCAGTGCCTACTACACTGGCTACGTCTCAGCTGCTCCCAGCTAACTGATTATCATTTGGCAGTTTGCTAATCTGGAATATGTTAACACAACTCCATAAGCTTCCCAGGACACATCCCAGAATATTCATCCCAGTGTCAGATTATGCAACAATTCTTAGAATGCAAAAAAAACCAACCAAAAACTAGGCGTTATATCTCAGCCACTACATGCCTCAGTTAGAATACTAAATGTTAAAGTTACTGACAGTGCAATTAGAGAAAAAACTGAACAAGCGTGACTTGTTTGGGAGGATTGTCAGGAGAAATCCTCTTCTCTCTAAAAAGAACATGGCAGCACAGTTTAAGATTGCAAAGTTACATCTGAACAAACCATTCTGGAGCAATGTCCTTTGGATGAGACCAAAGTGGAGATGTTTGGTCATAATGCATCGTGTCACATTCATTTAAAACCAAGAACAGCACATCAGCACAAACACCTGATAACAGCTGCCCAGCACAGTGGTGGAGGGCTGTTGATTTGTTTTGCAGCCACAGGATCTGGACGCCTTGCAGTCGTTGAGTTGACCATGAACTCCTCTGTAAGCCAAAGTATTCTAGAGTCAAATCTGAGGCCGTCTGTTAGAACTAAAGCTCGACCCAAATTGGGTCATGCAACAGGACAATGATCCCAAGCACAGCAGCAAATCTACAACAGAATGACTGAAAAAGAAAAGAATCAAGAAAACAATGAGATGTTGCAATGACCCGGTCAAAGTTCAGACCTCAACCTGATTGAAATGCTGTGGCGGGACCTTCAGAAAGCTGCAGGTAGACCAATATCTGCTAACCTCAATGAACTGAAGCAGTGTTGTAGAATAGTGAGCTAAAATTTCTCCACAGCGATGTGAGAAAACGATTACTTCAAAGTGGCGCTTCTAAAAGTGGGTCTACAAAGTGTTGATTCATAAGGTGTACTTAGTTTTTCCACAGCGCTGCATATAGAGTCCTACGGAAAGGAAATCATTTTCACGTCCCTGTACTTCACTGTAGATGAAGGGAAATTGGTTAATTATTGTTGTGTTTAGTAATCTTCTAACCCCCTGGGTATTTCTCAAAGCTAATGCTGAGAATGTTAAGATTTGTGCTGCCATTTCGGTTTTCGTCACTGATGACCGCCATATGGTGATTGCGGTGACAGTAAAGGACGCTTGAACCACTGCAGTTAAAATGTAAATGGCTGTATTGTTTTCCCGCTAAGTGGCAGAGTTTTGGGCTCATGCTGACATTCAAGAAGCCTTGTCAAAAAAGTCAGAAACAAAGTTTCTTTAAACAAACGCACATTTATCATGTGTTGTGCTCAGTGAAATTGAGAGACAAACCCGAAATCCCTGAATGATTTTCGCACAGAAGCACTTTCTTTGATGCGAGGGGGGAAGCTATAACTCTTCAAAACAGCAGTTATCCCTGGCAATCTATAAACATACATCACCCAGTAACAACACATTCATCACAGACGGGTAAGAAAAAGAGCTGAGGAAAGGAAGGTTTGCGTAATACCTCTGATTAAATCTCTGGAAAGCGGCACAAAAGTTACATTCTCAAGCAAAATCATTTGTTCTTGGCAAATTAGTGTGGGCAGGTGCTATTATTCTCGCATGAACTCTTTGGCTTTGGGAAAGAAATTCATCTTTTCAGAAATAGGAGAGAGCAAATCACTGTGAAGTTATTCAATCACTACCTAGTGATTCAAGTAAAATTACCTTTTCGCTTTGCATGCACCTACGAAGGCTTCAGTGTGGATGGCATTTAGAACAATGATAGTGACTGTCAAAAAGAAGCCGTCCTGGTTCACAGCACCCGGGGACTGAGGCAAAATAAATAAATAAATAAAAGAAGTGGTGGTTGGTGGACTCACTGTAACTGCACAATTTCACTTTGAAGCTTCATTTACCCCTCAGACGAATCACCTATTGCTCCCAATGCAAGGGTAAAACACCATTGCCTAAGCCTCTTCCTTTAAACTTGTCAAATTTCCAGCAACAACACCTCAGTGTGTTTAACTGACCCCTTCTTGCAAAACCACGTCTGAACGCCGCTGCAATATGAATAAATAAGCAAACATACGCTCATCTTGTGCCACCTCACACGGCGTACAGTTCTGAACTCAATTTCACACTCCACTGCCTTCTCAGACAATTTAGACAGGCTGATGCCAACAGCAGAAAGTGAAGAGACAATGCATTTATTTATCGACTTTTTGGCAGAAGGGGGGATTTGTCAGGCTGCGTGTGAGTGTCAGAGGAGCCGGCGGGTGTCTGAGTGCGTGCACGCGTGCGCACGTGACCGTGTACCTATATATATGACACACTGGAGGGAAGCAAGAAATGTGATTCAGGCCCAGAAAGACGCAGAAAGAGCATGAGAGAGAGAGACAGAGGAACGGCGGGACAACAGGCACATCCAGGGAATTGTTTTCTTAGTCACTCATCCGGTGTTTGTCCCAGCACTCCTGCAATGTGTGTGAGAATGACATAAAATGTTTCATGTCCGCAGAGACACCGGCTCCATGCTGAGAAAGCTGACAAATTAAAATGACTGAGTGGAGTTTAAACACAAGTAGGACAGCTGCCACAATTACTTGTGTGTGTGTGTGTGTGTGTGTGTGTGTGTGTGTGTGTGTGTGTGTTTTTGTGTGTGTTTTTGTGTCTCTCATGCGGTACTATGTATGATAGGAAGAATACGAGTCTAGCTGTGTACACTGCACACGACGATCCTTTATATTCGTTGCTGAAGAAGCAAACCAGCAAAATAAGTCTTTTTTTTTTTAAAGCAAGAGCCACTGCTCAAGTCAACAAGTCACGTTGTTGTGCCCCCTAAACTGTAAATTGTTGTTAATGAGACATGCACTTTGACCCAGAACAGGAAGTCGGCCATGATAGTTCTTGTAGTTATCCGCTGCAATCCTTTTTCTTGTTTCGAAGGTGTAAAAGTACTTGTTGACTTAAGAGTATAGAGCCATATTTTAGTAACATTTTGGTAGGTTTGTGTTTTAAAGCCTGAGTTTGTGTATTTGTATATTGCTAATCTAATAACCACATGTCATGTATGCATAGGATGACCTATTCCATGAATATGTCTTTGTCTTTTGTTACTAGCCTTGACTTGCTGTAGAGTAGATAAGGGAATTTAATAATGGTTTTGTTATATTTAACATATTGTGACCTGACTTATTGACCTGACCTGGTCATTCTTTGTTTAACATTGTAGTAGTAGTTATGTGATCCAACTTATACATTCTTAAACAGATGCATACTGAGTTGTAATATATCATTGTTGTTTATCACCTTACTATGGTATTCTTTTTTTTATGTTTTAGTTTCACTCTGTTTCAATGGTGTATGGCGGTGCAATGTAAAATAAAGCACCTGGAGCTTGGACGCTATATCCTGACTCCAGAAATTCTTTTGAATGGAGTTTGGCTGACTGCTGAATTGTGTACCTACGCACATATGCACACACACAAGGACAGCAGTACACATGTCAAGTCTCCTGAGCAATTCCAGCCCATTCTTCTTTGGTGAAGCTGGTACGTCTTCACCAATAGCGATGTTTTGGGTCATTGCCGTGTTGGAAGACAAAGCGACAAACCAGACCCATTTTTGCTGATGACTCCTTGGCTTGAATGTGTCTCTTCTTAAGACGTGGAGTTTTTCTTGGTGTGTAACTTCACAGTCCATCCCTATGGAAGGTTCTAGTGATTGTCCACCCTGGCTTAGTCATTCACGGGTGTCTTTGCAGTTGTTCTGGGGTCTTTAAACGCATCTCTCACGAGTTTTCTTCCTACAGTCTTTGAAGTCTTTTGCGTTCTACCTCTGGCAGTCTTGTTCTCTACTCTCTCTTTGAATTTTTTGATGATACTTCTCACTCCGGTTCTTGACACTTTGAAACACCATGAGAACTTTGTATATTCACCTCCTGCTTTGTGAGCATAAACAATTCTTTATTTTAAAACCTAAACTGATTTCTTCAAACCTATATTAACTCTCTTCAGGTGGTAATAATTTCGTCCTCATTTGTATCTCCATATTTCAATGTCATCTGAATGTCACACTGAGCACGAATAAATGTTTGTTCATGTATAACACATGTAGCGTCATTACTTGGACAATCTGATGAAACGGCTTGGTTCAAATATTGTTGCTGTGCTAGCAAGATATAGTACCTGGATTAACTGAACTCCACCAAGGTTGGCAACTCTTTGGCAATAAACTTGGTGACTGTTTTAATTCTGATTATAAATTAGCTTGATTTGGGTGTCTGCCATCTGCAGCCAAGCACTAACAATGTTTAAGTACTTTTAATACTGCTCCTATCAGTGTTAGTAACTATAGGCTTCATACATACAGATCTGCCAAAGAATGCTGAGGGACCCACATGTACCAGCACCAGGTTAATTTACATCGATTTGATTTAAAAACTCAAAGGTTATATGTTGACTGCATCTATTAAAGTAATTGTGATTGGTTGGTTTGCTGTCAGTCCCCTGCTTGTGAATCCAAACAACCAATCAGAACATGACTCTAGACCAGGGTGCCCGCGGGCACCAGGTAGCCCGCAAGGACCACATGAGTAGCCCGCGGACCTGTTCTAAAAATAGCTCACTTTATTTTTTGTAGCTATTTTTTTAAATCACAATTGCATTGGTATCAATTTGTTAGAGATAATATATAAAAAAATGTTTATTATTAAATATTAGATCAGCTGGTCTCCATGGAAAC
>VURO01002230.1:0-11345 GCA_015108175.1 Pelvicachromis taeniatus
TATCACGAGATCTTGAGATAACGACTTATTTATCCCGTTATCTCGAGAAAACGGTGGTCCGGTTTTCTCGTTATAACGAGATAAATAAGTCGTTATTACGAGAAAATGGATTCGTTTTCTCGTAATAGCGACTTATTTATCTCGTTATCTCGAGAAAACGGATTCGTTTTCTCGTGATAACGAGATAAATAAGTCGCTATCACGAGATCTCGAGATAACGAGTTATTTATCCCGTTATCTCGAGAAAACGGTGGTCCGGTTTTCTTGTTATAACAAGATAAATAAGTCGTTATCACGAGAAAACAAAACCGTTTTCTCGAGATAACGAGATAAAAATATTATTAACGGATACGGCCGCTCTCGGCTTCCGTAGTGTTGCTATGACTTAGTGTGTTACGGCAATTATTTGGGGAAAATAGTTCCTGAAAATTATAGGTAATTACATATTTTCGACTGGGGTGTTTTGAGAAAGTAGAACTCAAGAGAGCAGATGTGTGAAATGTTGAAATTGCTCTGTTGCTAAAAGACGTTGATGTTGTCCTTGTTGTTGTTCAGCACAAAATCGACATACATGTTTTTTTGGACATGGATATGAAACCTGGAGCTGTAGAAAATGATTTTCTGCCATTAGCAAATTCTAATCAGTAACACTTTTTTCTTTTACCTGCGTAATAACACTGCAGTTAGTAACATTGCGTACAAGTAGGGAACCAAAGTCGTGGCCTGTCATAACAGCACACTTAAGCCAGATCACAAAATATTATACTCAGGCCAAGAGGCTGAAGTGTCCTGTGATTAAGACCGGTGGGAAGGAAGTCCAGTTACAGCGCTGATCTGGTCCCCTACAGCTTATAAATCATGAACCTGTTACATTTACTACTACTGAAATATGACATCACAAACAAAACCTTGCTACATTGTTGTTACACCACAGTTTACAGTGTTACTACATGGATAGAAAAGATAGAAACTTGTGATTAAAGCAGCCATTTTCTGCCTTTGTACATGTCAAGTCTTGCTGTCCATGTGACACTGTCTCAGCTTGTGAGTCTATCTGTCCAACAAAAAAAAAAAAAAATTATTAATCTTTTTTTTAAAAAGCTGCTTTGGAGCATCCAGGAACATATTCACATCTTCCTCTCTTTGAGTTTATACTCCATAGATTTTCTGTTAACAGCATCCACGACTCTTCCATCAGAGAGTAAGAGCAGCATAAAGAAGTCCACGTCTCTGGGTCATACACATCCGCAGTTCTTTGCAGACACGTTGTGTATGTTCAGATAGCGGCTGGGGTTTACTGTTGTGTCCAGGACGGTAAAGTGCTCAAATGCAGTTGGTCGGCAGCAGGGCTGAATGCTAACCTTGTCCTTGCGGCCCTTCTCTGTGAAGCCCACTGTCATCATGTGCTTCATGACCATGTCATAGTTTTCCCGGTGTTTATCACATTTGCCACTGCAGTAGCGCAGCAGCACCGTCTCTTCGCTCTTATATTTGAGACCCAGTTCACTCACTTTCACTTCCAGCTCCCTGACGGAGCACAACTTGCGCTTTCGGGCCCGTTTAGTCCTGCGGCCCTGGGTCTTAGCGAGGCGCCGGCTCTTCCTTCGCTTCCTTTCTAGCAAGGTTCCGACCACATGCTGAAGCTCGCCCTCGGTGAAGCTCTGCAGCATCATGGTAACTGACGAAAAAAAAGGAGAATAAATCAACAGAAACTGTTATTGACAGGTCGCGATGGGGGATTATCTGGTTTCTGTGTAACTTTGTGAGTAACACTTTCAACAATCAGAAATGTCAACGGGACAGATGGCTCACACAGATACTGCATTGATGTTGGCATGAAAATCAAAGTCAGGTGCAAACAGAAGACCACAAAAATGTTATCTGTCATAAGAGCTACAAACTATCCTTAGCAGCGCTCGCTAAACAGAAAGAGTTTAAGTTCCACAGAGTGAGGCTTGTTGATGAATGTCTGTCACGGTCATGTCTTAGACGTTGGAGTGGTTCTGTGGTGAACCGGTGAACTATGGTGATAACTGACGTCAATGTGCGAACAGTCAAACCTGCTCTGTAAGCAACAGAGTCAGGTGCTAAGTGTTAACCCTTTCATAGACTTGTGAGGATGAAAGCAGCAGCTCATCTTACACTCTGAGAGGAAAGATTTCATGTCGTCCGTTGAGCGTTTCCTCCGATGCAGATCGCCCATCTGTTGGGGCCCTGGCCTTGACTCTGAAGAGGACGATGAGGATGATGGCGGTGAGGTCTCGGATGCTGGTTCTAATAACGGAGACGGTCTCGACGAGGGTGATGATGGATATTTTGTGTTAAGCTTGAACTGTCTGATGGTGGCCATGTTTCTAATGAGGATGGTGGACAGGGCTGCAGCGCAGAGCATGAAGGCAAAAGTAGCACCTTTCCATAACTTCATCTTAGAACGTGGAGGAGCATTGAAACTCTGTGGAGAGAGCGAGAGAGAGAAGCAACGTTTGCAACATCAGACGTGTTTAAACAGTCACGCCTTCAGCCATGTAAACGCGCTGTTGTCACGTTAAAGCACAGACAGTGCTGGAACTGCTATGTCTTCCACCATCACATTTCTGCGGCCTTTCCACGAGTGAGGCTTCTGCAGCGGGGTCTTTTAATTTACCCCCGGTTTACTTTCTCTGATTCTGCTGTCAGCTCGTTCTCGCTCTGAGGTCATGATCCGTGAGCTCGACATCACTCGCTGACACCCAAGAATGCAGATGTGTGTTTAAAGTTGTATCACTGCAGCCTGGGAGAGTGAAAAAAAGTAGGGAAAAAAACACGACTGCCATTCCTTATTTGAGCTGAAGGCAGGCTGGATGCAACCCCTTCAAAGCTGCAGAGCATTTGTGTGTTTTATAAGAACTACCTGATTAGAATCAGCATCTGAGCCACCTCCACCCCCTATTTCTAAACCTCCCCAAAAATCCTTTGGAAAGAGGGAAAACACATTCCTTCCTTTACAATGTCTCAACCACACCTATTTGGAATTCTATGTATGATCGAACATGCACGCGTGTATACCCCTTTATCTTACCTGCCCCTCCCTTCCAACACTGCAGCCACAAAACTCAATTTGGAGGACTTTTGCAGCATGTTTTCTTTTCCCCCTTAATCTCGAACCACTGGTATGGTTTTTTTTTTCTTTACAAGCTCACTTCTTTGTTCTTTTTGCATCATGTCACCAATGAGCAAAACATTCCCCCAGAGCCGGAAATGGTACACTGGCAGTGACTAACAGCAAATCCAGACCAGCTTTACAAAGTGCTTTGCCAGACCGGATTCTGCAGGGGAACGTATGCAGGCGGCCGGATTGTTTACAATGAGAAAACATGCTGCATGGTTGCCCAGTTTTTTTTATAGAGACAAAACTCTAAAATAAGGGTCTTCTCTAAAAGTCAGCAGCTCCTATAGATCACATGACAGGAGGAGAAAGCAGGAACATTGCGGTTTTCTCATGGTGGTTGAAACATGGGCGAGTTCACTGCGCTCCTCTGCATCCGAGTGACTCGGACACCCCAGATGGAAAATAGAAAGCGACTGTGCGCATGAGCTGCAGTGGTGCAAACAGCATATAAACAGGTATGACCAGTCATATCAGTCAAAGCTTGAGTCATCACTCATAATTCCACATGTGCTTGACGTGGTGAGCGACCTCTGCGCAATGAAGGGGTACGACGACAATCATGTGAAAGTCAAACATTTCACCTAACCACCTCAACTGACACACGGTCTACGTGGATCACACGTGGAGGTGGGGTGGGAGCTGTGGTCGAATGTTACTCACTGACTGGCCTCTGACGCTTGCTTCTCGCCTGCGAAGGCCTCAGGAGTTCTATCTAAATGGGAACTTTCATTTGTTTCTGTTGGTTCGATCCCAAACCCTAACGGCAGAGAGCTCCGTCCACTAGCCATTAACTTGTTAAATCCTCCGTTTTAAATGAAGCCGTTTTCTACCCTATACGGCTAAGGATGAGAGCTTTGTTTTCCTCTGCTATTAATAGGCCAATTTGGGGCAGTTATTAATCCACGGAGGTAGCGGTTTCACATGGCACAAATGCATCAGTGTCCTCAGCCTCCGTGGCTCCGAGGCTCATCCTGATAAAACAATTACCTCGCAAAGAACAGATGAGTCTTTCACCGTCGCTGCCACTGGATGGAGATTCATCACCGAGCACTGATCTCATGTCCCTGAAGACACTTTGATTGTCATAATTGCACCACTCAGAAACACATTAGTCACATCTGCAGTCAATTGGCACCAATAAAAGTGCCAAGGATCACACTGCAGCTTGTTCAGATGTTCACAGATGATTAATCAGCGCAGACATTTAATATGTGTAACTGGCCCCTGCTGCTGTGGACATAAATATACCCTGATGGAGTGAAGGGGCACCTGTGTTTTCTTGGGAGAGCAATGGATACGTAAATGAGTAGCTGACTTCCTGAGGACAAATGCTGCTTCTTTCTTCTTTTTTTTTCTTTTCCCCCAGCAAACAGAGAAGAGCAGCAATGCAGAGAGGATATAGTGGAAACCCAGAGGACTGTCTAACAGAAGGAAAACTCATCCTCAAACAGAGGTATAAAAGTTCAGATGACTCGCAAACACAACTAAACCAGCTCCCACACAACATGTCTGGTCCTCACAAAGCATCATGATATGCCCATGCATGCTCCTGTGTGTGCATATGAAGGCTGGTTGATTGTGTGAGGCCCAAAACAAAAGGGATAAAATCTTCTATTTACAACGAGAAAACAGTCTGAAGCCATGGAAACGCCCGGAAATGAGGATTTTGTGATTCTAGGGAGAGTGGGAGTGATAGCACACCTGACATTTGCTCTGGGCCATATGTCACCTGAAGAGCTACCAGCAGAGAGAAAATAGTCCCAGGAGGCTTTTAACGTGTCTGAGGCAAACCGCGAAAGTGAACCGTTCCATCCAAAAATGCTTAAGTCTGTCAAAGCCATTCCCGAGACATTGTGTATTCTCTAATGCATGCATGCATGCAGTTGGAGGCCGATCTGCGGCGATCAACTGAGCTCTTGTTGATGATCTGAAAGATCGCATTCTTTCAAGTGACACAATAAAATCGACGTTTTTCGGGGAATAATCGGGTCAGTGGCCTTGGTGCGTCTAAGCTGGTGCTAATGTCATTACAGCAGCATGGCACCCGTGTCCTCCCCTCCCTCTCTTGCCACAAGGAGACACTCAACAGAATGCCACAGCCTACGGATGATGAAGTAGAGATCTGTCAAAATGGGCATAAGCGACATTTGTGGTTTATACTTTTGAATGAAGACAGAAGATAGGGGGGCTTCCCTGTCAGCCAGTTCGGATCGTGCCCAGTGAGAAGCGATCGTTGTGACCGAAGATCACAGAACAGCAAAATGAAGAGCTTCTTTGTGCTGGAAATAAAAAGAAGCAGATACCAACTTCAATGTCTCGCCATGCAGCAGCATTTGTTCCTATATATTCTCTAAATACAGCCTCTTCTGTTTCACCCTCTCTCCCTCTGTGACTCATACATACCATAAACACACACGTTCTGCAGTTGCGTGGTTTCACTCTTTCCCCAATCATCTGACGCATGCTTGTCTAGAAGATTTAGACAAAGTACAACCTTCCATTGTTGGCCAGACACCCACTTCACTTCTATGGTGTACACATGCTAAAACCAGCAGCTCCATCACATGAGACTGGATTATCTTTCTTACATAATCTTGCTGTTTCTCGATATCGAGAAATCTGTCCAGGTCTAACCGCAGTGTGTTTGCCACTGCAGAAACGTCAGGCCTGTGTCTACAGAACACTGTTAATGTACTGGGAGCTGCAGCTTCACTGGAGCCATGTGACCGGCTGTCTCTGCATTACTCTGAGCACACTCCGTAAATACCTGCACTCGTAAGATAACAGTAGCAAACCGAACAGCGGGAAAGGCACCTACTATGTTGCTGCAAAGAAACAAGTGCTTTTTGGAGTCCTAGAGAGGCCTTGTCTTGTCTTGTCCCTCTTAAGTGACCATCAGGAGACCTGGGGACAGCTAGAGAGTGCTTGGGGAGGTAATAGGGACATATTCCAAAGATCAGGATTAGCACTAATGCCTGCCGGCTTTATCTGCAGTCACGTGGGTTAACACCTGGCTGCAGTGTTGGTGGCAGAGCACAGGTCTCGCTGTGTGTGTGTGTGTGTGTGTGCGTCCGTATTAATCCGTCAGACACCTCTAGCTCAGAGGTTAGGCCAGCATGCAAGGTCCACGGAGAATGAGCACCTGCAGGCTCTTCCACCACTAAATCCCAACCTGCCTACAGAATGCCAGAATAATGAAGAAGAAAAGTGACATACTTGGTGACTCAGCGCTGTTGTGGTGGCACCAGGGCGGGCTAAGAGGTTGTAAAATAAAGTGGGATTTCAGAGCCAGGGTTGGCTGTCCTATATCCGGCCCCGGTCCTAATGCAACCAAAAAAAGCCTGCGCTGTAATTTCGCTGGTAGCCACATCGGCTGGCTCGTGCTCTGTCACTCCGAAACCATAGGATAATTAAAACACGTCTGTTCCTTGTTAGCGAGAAGGCTGATGTTCATTATTGAGGAGAAAAGGGGGGAAGCCATCTGTGAGCAATGCCGGAAAAGTTGTGATCATTTTTGGTCACATTCTTTGAATTTTAAACACGACTCTGGTAACCTTTATCGCCAACTGGATTTGGGTAAGTGGCTTAAAAAGTTTCAATTTTATTTTAGAAGGCCTACTATCAGGTCCCCCGGATTAAATCCGGATTAATCCAGTGACCCAACGGCTTAGCACGGAATCGCACAACTCATACCTATTGCTGTTAAAGCAGGATTATTGAGGAGTGAGGTGAAGGCAGATTTAAAGATGCACATTTGACACCTGCCTCAGTATTTCTGGCCCGTGCTGTTATGGGAGGAGAGAATCCAAGTGCGGTGCAGACGTTACATTTGAATCACCCTTTTGATGTGAAGCGATTGCATTATTCCTGGCACAGAAACACAACGTTGCCTCGTAATTTTTTTTTCTGCTGTCGTCTCAGCTACTTTCTAAAGAGTCTATTCCGGCTCTTAATCTGTCTCTGTCAGATCCTCTTTTAGCACAACAACATCACCTCTAAACCCATGTTAAACATGTTGATGTTGCTTTTACAAAAGGCTGGCGGCCATCTGGCACACGCTGAATACCACTTTCGAGTATGACCCACGCCAACAAGCACAAGCAAGTACAAACATCCGAAATATGTTGAGATTTTACATTTATTGACCAACACTTTCTTCAGGCAAGCAGTGTGTGCATTATTTGCATGCTGCATGTATGTACTGAGGCAATGAGGAATAGTACATGTGCTTAGCTTCCCCATCAGTTTACGCAAGTTATGAGCAGCTTTGGGAGGTTATGAAAGCTGAACAGCTCAACTGACTTTAGGCTTAACCTCTATCCCTCCTGTCGCAGCACAGCCAGATACTGTATAATCTGCATGTATGATATGGGCTTAGTGCAAAAGGGATCATCAGTTCGGTAAAAAATGCGAAGGATGAGTGTCATCAAGGGCCTCTATTGTGAGCCTGATCTTCTTAATTATTTAAACTCCTAAAGGTGCGGAAATCCCTGAAATGATTAATACAAAAAAGAATAATGAGTCAAAATCCTGTTTTTTTTTTTATGGAGTCTAAGTAGTGAGTTTTGTTAAAGGAAAACCAGCGTGCACTTGGAGTGCACTCATGCTTTAGAATGAGGCAAACCACCACGTTGGACAAATGACAGGAAAAGAAAAATAATCCTCGCTCGCAAAATAAACTCTGAGTGTTGAGAGGTTGCAAGAAAATAAGAGTGAAAATGTATTTTTCTTTTTGCTCTCCCAACAACGTTGGATACGACCAGTGAGCGCTTACTGCTCTGCAAGCATTTTGTGACAGGCCGTGGTGCGCTATTGTCATGTGGCTCTAGCATGGGGCCACTTATTGACACGGATGGCGTGCGTTTTCTGCCAGCCTAGCACTTGGTGAGGCATCTCTGTCAGCAGCACCTAACGCCTTCCTCATAAGCTGCTGGCTTAGACTAACAAAAGAAGATGCGGTGTCCTTACCGTTCGGCCGGCTAATCCAGACTTAGCTGTGTGGCGTCGTCTTCAGCTGACCTCCACAGGCGAGTGCTGGCTGGGTAAGTCCATCATCATCATCACAGGCGAGGAGTGAGGACAGTACTCCTGCTTGTTTTCTAAAAACCATCACAACTCCCTGTGCCTGCAAGTAGGGGAGGTGTCCTGACTTGATTCAAAGTCAAGGGTGTATTATTCTTCTATCATATTTGCACTTCCATAGAAATTTTTTACGTTGCAAAGATCAGAATCAGCATTCCTCTGAATATAAGCATGCATTTCATGGCATTCAGCCTGATCCATCCAAAGAGAGGAGAGCTGGATGTTTGGAGAAGCCACCGACTCTTCAGCTTCACCTCAGAACACTCATGTCTTCATGCTCCCCCATACAGAACTTCTGGTCTCCTTTCGTGCAAAGTTGAACCTTAAAACGGGAGAACAGAGCAGAACCAGGGTATGGTGGCATGTAGTAAGCAGATCGTACAGATTTCTTTACTTTTATCACATCTGTTGTGAATTTCTGTGAATTTCCATTGCATTGTGATTATTTTTTCTCCAAGGAATAACACCGATGAAGTATAACGCACATTTACATACCCTGTTTTTTTTCCAGCAGCAGATCTCTGAAGATCCTCTTCAGCTCAAGCAAGAAGAACTCTGCGGGTCGCGAAGATGGGTTAGGGTAAAGAGGGAGAGTGTAGTTACCGTAAGTGGAGCTCAGAGCTTCTTCGATGCCTGAATGCCTTCCCCTTCAACTCATGCTCCTCCTCCTCCATAGTTGTGCTTGTGGGCCGAGTCGGATTACTCCTGACATGATAATCTCTCTCCAGAAGCACTAAAGGATGCTTTGGCCTGAGTAAAGGCTTACATTTACCTTCTGCCGCAAGAGAGCGTGCCATCTTAAGCAGGCAGTTGGTAATAGCCTCAAATGGGCAGATCAGTGCAGTTTAGCGGGGTCTGCTAAAACAAGTGTCTTCCAATCTTTTAGTGGGAATTAAGAAAGTTCACAATTGGTTTAAAGGGGGGCTAAGTCAACAGAATTATCACAGCAGAGGTATTTCATGGTAACCCAATCTACAGCTGGCTGGAGATAAGCCCATTGATGTTGTTGTTGAGGATCTCACATCCACATCCCCTCCAATGCAGTATTTTAGCCCCTGAGCCTCGAGAGGCAAATGAGGAGCAGATGGTTGTGTTTTTGGAAGGTATCAGGCGCTCCAGACTGTAATCTAAATAAATACCCTATCCACAGGGGGAAATGCGTCAGGTGTGCGGGGTCAGCAACGCGTAAACAAAGGGCGATCAGTCAGGAGACGACTAAGGGGGATACGCAAAGCCTCACAGGTGCTGTCGTGGAACCGGTTGCATAAATCTACAGGTAGACTGCTGATGTCAGCAGAATGCATGGTCCAGGGTCGTTTCTGGAGATGGTGAAATAAAGCAGCACAGTAATAAAGTCAGCACACCAACAGGAAACTAATTATTTGCTAACAAATATCTCATTCTCACAACATGAGTCATTCAGAGTTCCTCAGGCCAAATTATACACAAATCAAAGCTCCACCAGAGGGGCGGAGATGTGGCCAAGTGTGAACTTTCTAGGACTTCAAATCCCTTCGTCGGTGCGTGGGACAAACCAAAGGAATCTCTGCTTTGTGTCGTTTGTGTATCAACAGATATCCTAAGGTTGTTATCGCCGTGACCTGAAGGCGTAGATTTTTCTTTTAGCCCAAACCTTAAGGCAACACATTTTCCAACTTGGAGAACAGCAAGATGTAACAAACGAAGAAAGGAAAAAAGACAACATCTTTTCATTACAGCAGGTGCAAAATCATCCAGATGCCACTAAAAAAAAATGGTATTATTTCACTTATTTCACATACATCTCAATTACTGGCCCGAACAGCCCATGTAAAGACATAATGACTTCCACTTAGCAGGGAATATTGAGCTTTTCCAGCCTGGAAAAGGAGCTATCAGCACAGAGACATTTCCTGACATCGGACAGAAACACGTCTACTCTGTACATATTGTTCGCAGATGTGTAAAGCTTTCATAAACCTGCCTCAGCTGCAGTATAAGCCCAACAGCTGTTAATTGCTAAATCAAGCCCGATACAGTACGAGTGAAAGGCTTGATCTGTATACAACGAAACGTCTCGCTCAAAAAGTTACGATTACATTAGTCACGAAGACAGTCTGACACATGAGAATACACGAAGGGGGGGGCCACAGAGCATGTTTCCAATTTCAATATGATAGAAGCCCATACACATTGTGATTGAGTCTTTTCCACTGGGCGTGGATAAGTGAAGAAACACATTTTGTTTAGTTTTGGGCAAGTTTTTAAGGAAGCCCTCAATCAGTAACACTATAAACAGACCATTCCAGTTGAGGTGTCATTAGAAAGGCTGGAAATAAGGCACAAGTGTTGCTACTACGCACGTCTTGCACAAGGCGCGGTTTGATGATTGGACAAGTAGCCTTTCGCCAAATGTCATCTGAGCGAGTGGAAAAGTGCTTTTTAGAGAACCAAAATCTAAACAGGAATTTGTGGGCAAAGATGCACTCAGACAATGAGGGCCTTTTATGCGTGTTTCCTGTTGAAAGACGAGCCTTCTGTCTAAGAGAAAGCGGTAAAAAGGTAAATCCATCCCTGCCAAGGAACAAATATACACTTTGCACTTGTGACCAGACGGGCTGAGGCCCCAGAGGAGCAGAGGCCACTCAGGTTTCAAACGAGCTGTGTATAGACCCAGAGACACTTTTATTCCAGCTCGTAAAATCCTGGAATAAAAGTTAAAAAATTTTGAACTTCCTGCTAAAATGTATCCAGTTCAGTTTTGTTTATATAGCACCAAATCACAATAACAGTTCATTCAAGGTGCTTTATATCGAAAGTAAAGACCTTGAAATGTACTGAATTCTATGTACATACTGCGTTTGCAGTGTGTGTGTGAAGAAGCGTGAGCATGGCTAAATGCTGCCCCCATTTGTCAGTGGCTTGGAACTACACAACACCCCAAATGAACAAGGTCTCAACAATCAAGATGCAAAACAAATATTTTTTCTTTCTCGGCTTTTAATTTAAACGTTTTGAACATCTGTTAATGCAACTTTATCCAAGGCAGGGCGATCTGTGCCCCGGTGCCTCTCTCTGAACGGAAACCCTCTGGTGCCATCAGGGCCGAAGGGCTGACGCAGGACCGTCTGCACCG
>VURO01002231.1:0-13386 GCA_015108175.1 Pelvicachromis taeniatus
CAGAAGAAATTAAGGTGCCCATTTTATGCTTTGGTATTTTTTTGTTACATGTTCATTCTTCTAGGTAAGGCGATGCAAGAAAGTTGATTTTATTTGTCCAGATGAACAGAATCATCTTTCTAGACACATCTACTTGCTAGTTTGTACATCATCAAACGAATGAAGAGTGGGCTCACAGTTTTCTGTTATCTCAAAAATATCCTAGTCAGAAGCAGTGCACAACTGCACAAAATGAACACAAGAGGCTTCGTGCAGTTCCCGAGGTGCTGAAGCCCCAGGTACACAGCAGCAGTTACATTACGGAGTCAACACTTGGTTTTGCCAGGCCAGTCAGAGCAGACTGGGCTTTTTGGAGAGAAAGGAGATTTACAGCAGCAGTTTAGAGTATTAGAAATTAATGTGATTTTTTTTCTACCATTAAAGCATGTAAAACTGCTTTAGTAGACCTACCATCTATCCATCCATCTAGCTAACCATGCATTCTTCTGCTTATTCAGTTCAGAGTTTTGATTGTGCTGGAGCTTATCTCAGCTGTTACAGGGTGAGAGGCAGGGTAGACCGTGGACTGGTCACCAGTTTATTATAAAGATAACCCAGAGAGACACACAATAATTTATGTTCTCATTCATACCTAAGGCTAATTTAGAAACACCAGTTAACCTAATGTGCATGTCTTTGGGCTGTGGATGGAAGCCAGAGTAGCTGGAGTGAACCCACACAGGCACAAGCAGAACATTCAAACTCCAGTAGACCCCCAAAATAACATGATGGAAGTTCTATTATCAATAGAACATAGCACTGGCAATGTAATACTCTTTACTTTCAAAGCTTAGGTGCCACTTGACAGAGTAAATCTCAAAGCTGGAATTCAAAATAATTTTCCAGCAACCGCCTGTCCATCCATACACTTCATCACTGAAGTGTATGGATGGACATACACTTCATCACTGAGGATGGAGGCGTGTGCGTGCAGGAAATGCATAACTGTTGGACAATGTCTTTTACTTTTCACATTAAGAAATGGCTGTAAGGGCTCTTAACTTCTAGTAGATGTGTACTGACTTGTGTGCACATGCGTTAATGTCATTAAACAATGTAACAACATTATGTCTTTTCCAAGCCTGGGCTCTTCGTTCTCTCTCTATACTTTTTTTTTTTCCTCCAACACCGTCCCTTCTGCCACAGATCCAAATATGAACTCGGAGAGAGAAGTTAATCTCCCACATAAACGCAGAGCAGAGGCTGTAACTCAATACAGCCTGCTTTGTGGGAGGCCAACTTGTTCTCATCTCCGAGAATTAAATACAAGTTGTCCACTTATGAGGAATGAGATTAAAATGTAGTTGGCTCTTATTAAAGCTCAAAATGAACAGAGAGGCATAAGGGATCTCTGTGTGCGGGTGTGAGAGGGTTCGGAGGTGCAAAAGTGTGCCTTTCTGTTTGTGTGTGTGGCGCACATTAGGCACAGTGTGTGTGTAGGGTGGGGGCTTATGATTCCCAGGAAGGCCTTATTGGAGATGATTACTCTCATAAAACCTCTGCTCTCTAAATTGCCCCCAAACACACCCTCCCCCCCGTCCTTCCATCTGCAGTCTAAACACACTTAATCAAGCGCAGGTGTGTCTTGATGCATTTACAGACGCCTCGCTGACAGACAATCTTCTGCAGACGAGAGAGGGGTCGAGGCTGGAGATGTTTTGCCGTCTTTCCTATCTTCTGTTCTTTGCGGACAGAAGTGGTGTTTCAGGATGAATGGAAATGTGAATGATAATAAATTTAGCTATTGATTCTTCTTTTCTTTAGTCTTTTAATCTTCTCTTTTCTCCTCTTCCCTTCTCTTCTTTTGTCTTCTTTTTTTTTCTCGTTTCTTTTCCGTTCCCTTCCCTCCATCTACCACTCTCTGTCCTGCGCCTTAATACACTGCTGGATCAGCCAGTGCTGGAGATCTGTGGGTTAATACGGTTACCGGGATAACAATCTCCTCCTGCATCGCTTCATGATAGATGGGCACAGTGTGTGTATGTGTTGAGTGATTGAGCAAGTGGGTGAGTGAGTGAGAGATAAAGTAAGCGGCGGCCGTGTAAAAATGTGTGAGTGTGCGCGTGTGCGTGCGGTCCCTGAGCGAGAGTGTGGAAGCGGAGGGGGCCATGGTATCCGTCAGAGGAGAACAATGGCTTTTAAATGAATCTGGGAGCTCGTAAATCACACAAAGAGAGAGCCCAAATGCAGCGCTGATTGCCTGGACGTCAGAGTCAGCGGACGACAGGAAGGAGCGAATGAACGAGAGCCCCAGCGAGACACCTTGTTAACGCCTGAACAAAACGCCTCCATTAGGAACCAATGGCCTACTTATGCAAATGACTCCACATATGCACACTTTCTCTCCTGAAAGTTCTGTCCTTGGGAGGCACATGCAGTCAGTCAGTCAGGACAAATGTAAATAAATCAAAGGACAAACACTTTTCCATTTCATATTTGTCAGTCTGAGGTGAACAGAACTTAAAGTGGGCCTTTTTAAGTTATACCTGTGCAGGCGTATAACTCAATTGCCCAATACTGTTGATCTCTTCATATATTCAAAATCCGTCAAGCTAAACACATTTAAGTGGAAGACATAAAGGATTGCCTAACTTGCCACTCGTTAACTCTGTATTTTTCTTAATCTCATATAATTTGGATTGGTTTGATAAAGATGTAATTTTACTGTCGCTGGTAATGTCTGAAGCTGTTAGTGTATGTGCTAATGCTAAGCAGTTGTAAATCATTAGAGCCTGGCTTCATTATGGTTTAGCACGAGTGTTGCCTCAGAGAGTGAAAGATGAGTGGTAGGCAGAGTGTAATTACAGGTATGTGGGGAGAAAACATGCAATTAGAGATGTAGAGGAGGCAGTTTGCACACTTTTTCAGCTCACGGGCTGTGGAAGCTTGTTTACCTCTCCTTTCGTCCTCAGCTGGCAAGTGTCTAAGCACATGTACTCGAGTACTCAAGTTTTTAATATCTTCAGTTTTAATACTTCAGGGTCTAGAACTGCAAATCAGAGGGCGCTGTTGTATTTTTATGATATATAAAAACTGTTTGACCGCAGTGGATACAGCATACTTTCGAATTTTACAGAAAGATATAGAATCATAAAAATATGCATTATTGAAGTTTTTTTTGTTTGCTATCCTAAATAGTGTCTAATTTCTTATCTGAAAAATCAGAAATTAGTTCTATTTTTTTATAATCTATATAAATTATTTCTACAATATTTCTGCTTATGTCACATCCCCCCATTTTACTAATGTGGTGGTTTAAAATCTAGCGCAGTGCTACTTTTTCTAAGAAGTCTACTTTTGTGTGTACTTTAAAAAAATGTCTCTGATATTACTTCTGTACTGTTACATAAAAAGTGTTTTTTGTGCTTATTTTCTCCCATTTTACATCCATGTATTGGTATTTTTGCTTAAGTTAAGGTTCTGATTCTTTCCTTTTTCTTCTTTCCCAGGCTTGTTGTGTACCTTTAACAACTGGCAGTGACCCTGAGTCACAGTTAGGGCTGAGGTCAGGTCAGACCAACTGATGAACTGAGTTAGAGGGGAGAGGTCAAGGGTCAGGGCCTCCTGGTTAGCTCTTCCACTCTCACCTGTCTGTTTGTAGGGAAAGCGAACAACATAAATAGTGGTGAGAAAAGCGAAGACAAAAGAGCAAACAGCTGTCACTGTCTTTTTCTCTCTGTCTTTTTCTTTCCGTTTGGATTTTATGCAAAAACAAAACGGGGAGAAAAGAAAAACAACAATAATTTTGCAGCAGTTATAGCAACTGAAATGTCTCACTTTCTTGTGTTTATCTTTTTCCCACTCTCACCTTCTCCCTCCCGCGCTCTAACCATAATAGTGTGTAATGTGCAGGCTGATTAGGACTTTGACGGCGAGGTTCAGACCAGCCACCCAGACTCTGAGGTTACTTAGTCTGGGTTTTGTGGCCAGACTTTTGGCTGGGAATACCCTTCTTTTAGTTAAACCTAGCTTGGCCACAAGTGACGTTCCCACATGCGCACAGTGTGTGGACGCACACCTGCTTCACTACGGCACAACAAAATTACAGATCAAAATGAAAACTTTTGCATTTCTGAGTTGTGTCATTTTTTTTATACTAATCAGATACAGCGTATCTTGATTATCAGTGGAAGGTCCAGTGGCCCCAAGGCATGTAAAAGACATGCCAGGAAACAAACTGGCCCCTGAAACAGAGGTACACGACAGCTGAGCTTTTCCTGCCAGGACTGAGAGAAACAAAAGTATGTGGTTATAAAAAGAGACAGTGCTCCATATGAATGTGACCACCACCAGGCGTAAAAGACAAAAAAACAATAAAAAAGACAGGTGGGCACCTGCAGTTAGGTTGATCACTGTCCAGGGTGGAATGAGAGGAGTTGAGAGAACATTTGGAGCAGTTAGTTCCCGCAAAGTGGGCATTCTCTATATTTTTCTCTGACGCACTTCGCACACATAAACACACAGACCTGCAGTGAAACACGCAAACACACAAACAAAAACACATTTACACTACTTAGAGTATTTGGTGATAACAGGCTGACTGACCTCCTCAGACATTAATTAAGAGCCTAGGAGAGCAGAGCCTTTAGGCCAGCCGGGGGCCCTGCCCAGACACACTCCCTCAGACTGCACTGTTTATATTTCATTAGAGCACAATTACATGTCGCATCCCTGTCTCTCACCAACTCTCACTGGTTTTCCCTGATTCCCGCATGTTTGTACTGTGTACATTTACGCTCGTTACTCAGCGAGTTCAAGAACAGAACAACCACAGACACAAACAAGCTTCTCAGAGCCTTTTGCCTTTGCTAAACATACAGGGAGCAGAAGCAGGACAACAGAAAAAGTGCCAGATGTGGGGAAGAAAATGTTATAGAATGGTTAAAGATAAAGGAATGCAGCAGGGGCCGTGGGAGGAGGAAGGACATGGGAGTAGGAGGTGTGCCTTCCAGTAAGAGGTGGACAGCTCCTTCACAACACCACAAAGGAAATGATTACAGACAGAACAGACAGGTAGAGGCAGAGAAAGAAGTGGAGTGGTCAAAAATATTTAATTGGATGCAGTTTTCAAACTTGTAAGTGACCTTTATCTACACATCATGGTACCCAAACCAGACTACTGTCTGAACTAACATCATCTTTAAACGTCTACACACATGTTGTTGCGTTGACCCAAAATACATATGATCAAGAAATGCTTGACTAGTTTATTTATAAACTAGTTTATTTGTTATATGTGCATTGTCTGATAGCAGTAGTATTTCTAATAAGAGTTTAATTTTAAAGAGTTAAACATTAAATTGCTTCAGAAAACACTCTTTTGTGACAGTCTCCCACTCTGAAGGAATTCCTGCTGAATATAGCTCACAAAGATAATCTACAGAGAATTTGAATACAGCACTTGGAAAAGAAGTGTCCTTATTTTCTTACTTCCGCATGAATAACTGTTGTTTGTTGGCTTTCAGAAGTTGCAAAAAAATTGTTGGATGGTCATCCCCCTCACAAAATGCATCATTGGAAAAGAGTGGGAAGAAGGGACTTCACTGTTCTGAGAGGAGAAAAGCACTCTGTTTGATTCATGCAGACACTTTGCACTTCATTTGGGATCTAAAACACACAAACTTGAACTAAGCAAATGTTTTGTAGCACACAGCTAATATAAAACATTATTACCTTAATTGACGATGGACTGGTGAATTGTCCGGGCGGTACCTCACTGTTTGCTGCATGTCAGCTGGGATAGTCTCCAGCCCCTATGAAATGGATGGGCAATAAAATAAAAAGCTACTCTTTTATTCTAGTGTCTATTTCATATTTTTTTTTATTTTCATATTTTTCATCCATCAAGTAAACTGTCAAATATATATGCAAGATAAATGCAGAATCACAGGGACAGTTGCAGAAATGTAACGTGTGCTCTGATGCCTTGTCATAGGCAGGAACAAAATGTGAAAAAATGACTGGACATCATTTAATCCATGTGTTTCATCATGTTTCATTCCACATAATGACTGAATTATGTGTCTTTTTTTCATTTATTTGGTGGAAAGTACAAATATGAGGCCGACGTAACATAAACTGTGGAAAATCTGAATAAGCGGGGGCAAATTTAACAAAATGAGAGAGAACAAGTGGACTTGAATACCTTGGAAAAGTAGTTTTTTCTTACTTTCTTCACCTGGAGATACAGAGGAGTAATTAGCAGCTTTAAATCAATATTTAGTGATTCGTGGCTGTTTACTCCCCTCAGCCATCACCACCATCATCAAACATGCACGTGGAGTCATCGGGTCTAGACAGCTGGTCAAGACACACACAGTGTTAACCCCCGTCCATGTCCAGAGGGCACAAGCACACACAAGTCCCCACACATGTGTCTCTTACAGAAAGACATACACTATAGGTAAATCGTCTGCATCCTTTTAAAGCTGTGTGTTAATTAGATATCCTTTGTGGAAATGTGTTTGCTGTGAAGAGACCACAAGCCGCACTGAGGTTTAGCCTGTGAGTCAGCAAGTACAGGTGGTAAAGTCAAAAATCAAAAAACAACACTGCTGTTGCAGGTTTGCATAACAGTCTAATCTGTGATCTGCCCAGCAGTGGGAAGAGGAGGAGAGGAGATTTGGATTCCAGTCCTCCGCTCGCTGTCTTTTGGCTTATCTGAACAGCAGGACAGATGTTTCCATGAGCATTCACAACCTTTTCTTTGCTACTGTCGCTCTTCTGCTGTTCGCTGTTCTGGTCTCATTCTTCAGTAATTCACTTTGTTTGTCTCATTTATTTTTCATCTTGCATTTCGCTCCCCTGTTCCTGGTTTCTCCCTCTTTTTTTTCTGTATCATTTCCTGTGAGAACAGGAAAGCCCCTTCAGACAAACAGCTATGGTCTGCCCATCCAACACTCTCTCTCTCTCTCTCTTCTAGGTTCAGCAGGCTATGTAAACAGATTGGGTGGACTACAGCTGGCGTAGAAGGAGAGCAGTGGGACATAGTGTGTGTGTCTGTGTTTGCGTAGGTGTGTACATATTTATGTGAACGCATGCAGGCATAAGTGTGGTAGAACTGGGAGTGACGAGACATTGACCAAAATGTATGTGGAGCAGGGGTGTTTAAAGGAACAAGATATTGAATCACTTGGAGACTGGAGAAGAGACTCACAAAGTATGGAGCCCGTGGGGGTAGTGAACGCCTCATTAAGCTGGTGTATGTGTGTGTGTGCATGTTCATACAGCTGTAGACGGCATACAGTGCTGCACAGGAAATCGGGAGTTGGCCTGAGACCTACCCAATCAAAGAATGCTTTAAATCAAAGTTGTGCCGTTGACCACTGTTGGGTATTTTTAACATAAAACGTTGGATTATATGTATGTGTGTGTGTGTCTGCTTGTCTGTACTGTGCAGTCGCGCAAAGTTTGTGTTTGGAGAAGGAAATACCTTGACAGGTTTCTGGAACACCCGCCTGGGTACCCCCTCTCCATCTCCCACTTTCCTCCTACTCTTTCTCTCCATCTAATTTCTTCTTTTAGTCTAGTTTTTAGTGTTATTTTACACTCACGCCCTTCCTCTGGCTTAGAGCAACACTCTCCCTCCCTGTAACTAGTGTTGTGTAACTGCCATTTGGTGATCAAATAACTTAACATTTGGTAGATGAAGTGAGAAATCATTGTAAATCTCATTCTGTAATACTACTGATGGTATTATGTCACTGGTTATGTCACTTTGCTTCCTGAAATAAACTTTTCCTAATTGTTTCCTATAAAGTCAAATGATAAATTATACCATGGCTCCATATATTTATAAAACATGTCCTTACTGGTTGTATACTCATTCCTCTCAGCACACCCTTTTCACTCGCTTCTCTCACTTTCCCTCCTACCTCCTTTCATTTTTTTTCTTTTCAAACAATCGACATTGTCGACAGTGTAGCACCAAAGAGAAATGCGCTCGCATTTTTCATTGATAGATGTGTCAACGTTTCATAATGATGAAAGGTGGCATTCCAGAAAACTCACAGACAGGAGACAGGAAGTGCTGCTCAAAGGCCACAGGAAACAGGAAGCAAGTGAGGATGAGCTGTAATAGTCACTTACGGTTACTCATGAGGAGGCATGGGAAGTAGTCAGAAGGTGAGGTGAGAAATCCTGAGCAAATTTTAAAAAAAAAAGAAAAGGAGAGAAGAAGAAGGAGTTACAGATTAAAATTGTGGGCAAGATGAAGGCGAGAAGTGTGTGTGTGTGTTGAAAAGCAGCATAACGGGTGGGAAGAGAGAAAGAAGCCGAGAGTGAGTCTATAACTAGTTTTGTGCTGAAAGGTCAAAGTCAGGCCTCGGATTTGAAATTGAAATGAAGTGTTGGTTTGGCACCGTTCCCACCTCACTACTCTATGGAAAGCGAGTGTTTGTGTGTGTGCGTGTGCAGCAAAACACCACCTGAGTACACATTTTACCCTCATTTCCCACTGTTTTATATGTTCTGTGCTGGGATTTTTGTATGGAAGCATATTCAGTAAAAACAATGACGGTACACTCACCAGCCACTTTATTAGGTCCACGTGTTCAGCTACTCACTAATGCAGATTTCTGATTGGCAATCCATCTAGGTATGTAGACAGGACGCCCCGACCTGTCAGACAATGCCAGACAGGGTGGTGTGTATATTTCAGAGATCTGCTGGGATTTTCCCACATAACCATTTTTAGGGTTTACAGAGAATGGTCTGAAAAAGAAAAAAAATATCCAGTTAGGGGCAGTTCTCATGGGGAAATTAACTTGTTAATGCCAGAGATCAGAGGAGAATGGCCAGATTGCTTATAGTTGATAGAAAGGCAACAGGGACCCAAAGAACCACTCATTACAGCCAAGGTATGCAGAAGAGCATCTGTGAACGCACCAGAAAGCCACAGTGGCTTTCACTGCTGTCATCTAAGAACAGGAAACTGAGGCTACAGTTTCCACAGGCTCACCAAAATGGGACAACAGAAGACTGGAAAAACATTGTTTGATCTGATTAGTCTTGATTTTTGCTGTGACATTTAGATGGTAGGGTGTGAACAACATGACAGCATGGATCCATCCTATCTTGTATCAAAGTTTCAGGCCGGTGCGGGTGTGTGTCCATTACATTATGATCACAGTTTGCCCATCTTCTGTTGGCTTTCGCACAACATGTCACAAAGCTCAAATGATCTCAAACTGGTTTCTTGAACATGACAAGGGGTTCACTGTACTTAATCCAGCAGAGCACTTTTGGGATTTGCTGGAATGGGAGATTTGCATCATGGATGTGTGGGAGGAAACTCTTCAGCAATGGTATATTACTGTTGTATCAATAAGGACAAAAACCTGTGAGGAATACTTCCAGAACCTTGTTGAATCATTAAGATTTAAGGCAGTTCTGAAGCCAAAGGGGGTTCCAACTTGGTATTTGCGTACAAACAGTACATGGGTCAGAGCAGTATTTCTTCACTCTCGTGCAGAGATAGGCAGTAACGCATTGGTAATCCGATTACTTTTTTCAAGTAATGAGTAAAGGATTACTATTGCTAAAAAGTAATTTGATTACTGTTACTTTCCTGTAAGCACGCTGCGCTCTGTTACGAAAACGTGATTTTGTTTGCGATAGTGTCTCATGACAATGACGAGCAGGCGACGTCCGTGGCAGCGACAGACGTGTGTAGATCAACAATGGATAACATGGAGTGCGTGAGAGAGTACAAATGTTGAGCATTTAAAGTTTGGAAGTACTGACATTACTTTGAGTTTGAGTCCATAAAAAGTGGCAAAAACATTAGCATTCGCTGTACACTCTGCGTAGGAGGAAAACTTCTTTCTGCAGCAAAAAAGGGACTGTGAAATTCACAGAGAAACCCCCGGATCCCCCCACTGACATGACCGCTGCGGTGCCGGGCAAATCTCTGACGGCCCCACTCTTGCTAAAAAGGTGAAAATAGACTTAAGAGCAATGGGACTTGATTTTATTTATTTTCTGCTGAGTGTAAACACAAAATTTTTTTTTTTATTTTATATGCTGGAATATGCAGAAAAATGTTAAACAAATTTCTTCAAGTTAAAGACTGCTGAATATAATAAAATTTGTTCTTGATGCAATGTGGATAAAGTTAAAATATTAAAACAAATAAAATAATTTTTAAAAGAGACTTTTTGTTACGGTGCTGGGTTGGTGACCCAGCGTTTTG
This sequence comes from Pelvicachromis taeniatus, assembly GCA_015108175.1. Taxonomy (NCBI): domain Eukaryota; kingdom Metazoa; phylum Chordata; class Actinopteri; order Cichliformes; family Cichlidae; genus Pelvicachromis; species Pelvicachromis taeniatus. The sequence goes on from VURO01002231.1 coordinate 10,232, forward strand.
TGTTTATCATTATTATTATCTTGTGCTCTTGTTTATTGTGATTATGTATTCTAAGATTTGCTAGTTAGGTTTTGGTTCTGCATTCCCTCTGTCCAGTTCTGTCAGGTCTCTCTGTTAAGCCTGTGTCTCTTAGTCTGTGTCTTGGCATGTGTGTTGAGTTCCTGTTTTACTTTGAAGGTCTGTGTCTCATATCAGTGTTTCGAGTTTTGCTTTCCTTGTCCCGTTAGCTCTGATTTCTCCCAGAAAGTTTCCCTCCTGTCTCTCATTCCCTCAGTGTATTTAAGCCCTGCGTTGTCCTTGCTCTGTGTCGTGTTGTACCCTCATGCTGTGTGTTTCTCCGTGTGCCTCCCTGTATGTTTAGTTTATATTTTCCAGTCTAGTTTTGTACTTTTCCCCTTTCAGCAAATAAAGCTGTTTTTGAGTTTAAGGCCTGTTTCCGTGAAGTCTTCTCCTGGCTGCACACAGCCGGATCATGACATGTTTTCATTTGATCCAATTTTATATGATGGATTATGGAGAAAAAATAGAATTGGGCTGAAAGGTATTGCTTTATTACATATTCAAGTTGTGCATCGTGTTTTTAAACAGTAACTAAGTGATAAAGTAACTTATTACTTTTGAAAATAAGTAATCAGTAAAGTTGCGGGATTACTTTCTTGGAGAAGTAATCAGACATTAGTAACTTATTACTTTTTTCAAGTAACTTGACCAACACTGCTCTTGTGGGATTCATTGGTGCTCCACTATCACACCATCGTTTTCACGTTATGGATGTGTGAATACAACTCTGTTGGATGTTCTTACATGGCCTCCTTTCCATGAATGCTTCTTTAAAATCCAGCAGGCTTTCATATTTTAGAGCATTTTACCCTGACTCTAAAATTAATAACACTAAATAATACAGTAATATAGTTATTTTATTCAAATTAATTTTTAATTTGTAATACAGATATAATGATTTTGTGACATTTGACTTGATTAAAGTTGACTTTTTTCTCATTGCTGTATTTCAACTGAAAGCATACAAGAAAACATCTTTTTTTAGGACACACAGTCAATGCCAATCCACACCTGTGACCGTTGCACCAAACTTACTGCACAGAACATCACTGATTTTGTGAGTTTGTGACTAATAAGTACCACTTTTTGAAATTTATGGTTGATGCAAGACCTAAATAGATATAGAGTGAACAAGCGGACTTTGGAGAAGACAGTTGAAGTTTCTATCAAGTGGTTACTCCACTTATTTATTTTTGTGGCCCCTCTTCTGGTTATCTTGATTCAGGGCACAGCTGCTGTTCTACAACAAAGAGCAATCTTCAGGCTTCAGGCCTGAAGCACTTTTAAGCCTGGAGCTGGTGATTTGATAGTTTAAAGACAGTAGATTACACATTGTAGGCCTTTTTAAATTAAACCTATTGGTGTGATTGCAGGACATGTTATATGTAATTTCACCTTGTGTTAATACTTCGTTCATTATCTGGTCTTTCCTGTGTGGCTGCATTCTTTCAGACTTGTTTGTGCTGAAAATAAAAAAAAAAGTGTAACTTGACATTAGATTTGTGCCAAAAAGGTGAAGTCTGAAAAAGGAAAAGTGACCTTTACAATGTTTCTCTAAAGAAATTAATTAGTGAATGTCATAAATGGAGGTGAGACAGCCTTTTCATCCTTTAGATCATTTTTTCTAACCAAAATTTTAAAGAACAACATCCTCAACGGTTCAGACTGAGTTCAAATCCATGTTGAATTACCATACACTGCAGTCAGGTAAAAGCAATCTCACTGTTTTTCTTGATGATGATGATGTTATTCATTCAAAGAGTAATAAATAATACGTAATTAGGTCAAACATGGGATAATTACCATGAAATTATCATTTAAACATGCAAATATCAGCTCAGTTATTTGATTTTTCAGCCTCCCTGGCTTCAGTGTGCATTGCAGTCAGTGAGTGATAGTTCTACCCGCCACTGTGTAACTGACTGAGAGGGATGACTTAGATGTTGCTGAGAAATGGATGGGTAGCAGCACAGGGTGAAATGGGGGAACGGGCGAATGGCTGGCTGCCAGAGTCGAATGCCAGGTGCAGAATATAGGGTAGAGAGGTGTCCTTCCTCAGCTCCCCTGTGGAGTGAACCAGCCCATACTGAACATCCACTGTCCCAGTACCCTCTACTGCTGCAACTGCCACTTTTCCTCCTCATTCACCTCAGCTCTTTCTTAAACCCTGACCTCAAATTGCTCTGTGTTTCTTCTCTGAAACAGAAGAGGGCCATTGTGTCAATTAAATGACTGCACACTATAAATCCTGCACACATGTTCTGCACTCGTTGGCTAACCCGTCTTTCTCTCTCACTGTCTTTCTCTCTATATGTTGGATGGAGCCACAGAGTTTTATGGCTCATGTGTGTTGTGACAGTGTGAAAGGCACAGGAAGGAAAGGCCACGCTTCCTCTGATGCTCCTGCTGCTGTGGACCAGAGGAGATAAGAACACACATACACATGGATGCACACGCAGCCATGAACAAACAATCACAACACAGACCCGTGCTGCCTGCACTAACGCCCCCTCCCTCTCTGCCTTCCCTGCAGATCGACTTCCACGTGGTTTGGCCTTAATCAACTCCCCTGCACAGCCCCACCTCCGTCTCCTCTCACACATTTTGGTTTGTTCTCTTCTCAACAATTTGCACTCCCCGGTCCAACTCAGAGTGTTTAAATTGGCATCGCTAGACGAACCCTAGATGCTTTTAGTTTCAAATAGGCAAATAATCGCTGCTCGAATTAACAGCAAACTATTTGGGTTAGTGAAACAGAGCAGTCATTCTGGTGACTCTGCCATACCCTGTGAGCTGTAGATGTAGAGAAGAGTCCTCTCTGTCTTCTCAATGTTTTATAATGTGCACGTGTGAAAGAAAGTCACTTCCTTCAGAAATAAGTAAAGAGCTTCCTGGACAGTGTATATGCTGTGCTTTCTGGGGGGAGACTGACACTGAGAGTGTGTCTGTTATTTTCTGAGTGTGAGCGTGTGTGTGTGTGTGTCCGCTGACGTAAGCCCCTGTATCTGATGATGCCCTTCTAATCCCCACAGTGATGTGTCATGAATATGGAGTTTAAGACTCAAATCCCCAGGGATACACAGGCTATAGATAGC
>VURO01002231.1:25840-37644 GCA_015108175.1 Pelvicachromis taeniatus
CTCCCCTCCCCCCCCCCCCCCCCCTTGTCCCCCCCCCCCCCCCCCCCCCCCCCTCCAAAAAAAGCGCAGATCAACAACATGCTCTTAATATACACGAGAAGATGAAGGTACAAAATAGAAATTATTACCGTACATGTCCAGCATGCAGGATTAATATTTAATGCAGATTTTTTTTGTGTTTTGTTTTCAATATATATTCGAATATAACCAAGCAGGCAATAAATCAATGAGATGTTGCATAAAATGTCCCCTCCCGTGACGGGTTAGTAGACGGAAGATAAATTTGCATAAAGTGGTGTCCCGTTGTTTTTCAGTTTTTTTTTTCTCCAGTTTTTTTTTTAAAGATTTGTTTGTAAATTTTTTTCTCAGATTTCGGGCCCACTTGTCGAATGTGAGTCTCGTGAGTTGCAGGCTGTGAGATCGGGCCTGCTTGTTGGTTCATAAGAATGTCAGCAAAAATACAACTGCCTTGACGCCGTCCCACACTACTTACAGGTGATTTAAAAGCTGGAACCTCAAATGAGAGACAAACGAACAAACAAAAAAAGTTCATCAGCCGCTCCTCTTCTTTGAAGAAGAAAAAAGTCTCTTCACTACAAGCAACTAATCTACAAAGATGCTGCGACTGATCGGACACTCTACATTGCTCTTTGTATCTCAGTTGACACGTGGATGGTGAGATGATTATATATGAGAATACTATCTGATGGATTATTCGTCTAATATGAATATAATTGTTACCGTTATTAGTATAATCAAACAGTATGGGAGGTGTGGATTATTATCGTTTGCTCATCAGCAAAGTCAGTCAGAAAGTAAAGGTGTCGGGTGGTGGTGGAATGGGGTGGGGGGTAGTTTGTTGAGTAAGTTGGGGGGTTCACAAGAAAAAGGCTATGACAACTCACATGAAAAACTCTGGTGATGAAGGGTTGTCACTGGTTGAGCCAGCCTCGCGGAACCCGTTATTGGTCCCCGACCCCGTCAGTTTCTCACACTTGAGTTTGTAGGCGTCCCTCTCCCTCGCCAGCCGGGTGATCTCCGCCTTCAGCTGCTCCACCTGGTTCATCAGCTGCGTCTTCTCGTTCTCCAGCACGTGCTTCTGCTGCACCCGCTTGAACCGGCAGGACTGAGCGTAGCCCCGGTTCTTCAGGGTCCTCCTCTTCTGCTTGAGACGGATCACCTCGTCCTTGCTGAAGCCCCGTAGGTGTCTGTTGAGCTCCCTCACCGACATGGATACGAGTTGCTCGTCGGAGAAACGGTCTTCCACGTTGAGTCCTCCCCCAGAGCTGTGGTGCGCCGCTGACTGGCTCAGGTGGCCGTGCGGATGGTGGTGATGATGGTGGCGGTGATGGTGCAGCGGCTGGTGGGACTCTGGGGACACCGGAGATGGGCTGTCGGGGTCTTGGCTGTGGTGATGATGATGCTGGCTATGTGGGTGGCTGTGTCCGCCCGGGTGCCCGGAAAGTTCCTCGGCGTGGTGCGGGATGCCCCCCGCATAGGGGTGATGATGCTGCTGGCTGTGGCCGTGATGGCTGTGGTGGTGATGCGGGCCCCTGTAGCCCTCGAAAGCGCCTTGCTGCTGCAGCTGCTGTTGGACGTGCGGAGGCGGAGGGTGGCCGTGAGCTGTCGCTCCAATCAGGGCCTCCACTGCGTCCTCCGGGGTCAGGCTTAGCGTCTGCGGGTCTATCTGCTGGTGGTACCCGTTGTTCGGCATCCAGTACAGCTCCTCCAGGTGGCTTTTCTGCTCTGTGGGGCTGAAGCTGGGTGAGGAGGGCACCGAGCTGCATGGTGTACTGATTGGGGTGGAAGACACAGAGCCTTGGGGTTGGAGACGGTTACACTGACGCACCCCGTTGCGATCTAGCCCGGCCAGGCCTTCCTTCTTCACGTCAAACTTCATCAGGTCAAAATCGTTCACATATTCCAGAGCCAGAGGGCTGCTGGGCAGCTCCGGCCCCATGCTCAGCTCTGCGCTCATGTTGTTGTCGCGACTCTTTTGCAGATATGCAAAAGTGTTGGCGAGCGTCGCAAAAACTGACTTATTAATCAGCGTCTCTTCTCTCCTTTCTTGTTTCATGCAATAGTTCTTTTGGCTCCTCCACCGCTGTGCACTGACTTGCTGTAGCATGAAACAGCGTGTGGTTGGTGGAAAAAAAAGGGAAAAAAAGTCGTGGAGGAAAACTTTCAGACTAATGCTCTGCACACGGTTTGCGTCATATAGCCTACTTCTGCTGGGATAATCTGGCAGAGAGACCAGGCGGGAGGTAGAAAGCTGTGCGTCTCAGTGCAAAAGTAAAACTCGAGTCCCTTCAGCAGAAGTGCATTTACAAGAAAAAAAAAACATAAATAATAATAATAAAAGAAATACCACGTTAATTCGCTGAGACGGGCACCAGTCCTCGTTGCAATTTCTTGGTTGTAAGTCCCTTTTTTCTCCAGGAAAATAAAAGGAGCGCGTAAGCGGTGTAAATAGGGCGTCTGATTTTCGCTGAGAAGCAGCTTTTCCAGCTCTGCACCGCAGAGATTTAAAGGCTCGCCTCTCTCACTCTCTCCACTCTCTGGTATCCAGCAGACTGCGCTTCCAACCAGCCTGGCGCTTTATACTTATATCGCCTGGTGACGTCGAGCTCGGTAGCACTCGGTTCTCCAATGGGAGCGGGACTCTGCGCTCAAACAGAGGAAGAGAAGGAGGAGAGGAACAGAGGAGAGGAGGGCGCTCGATTCAGTCTTGACAGCTACAGTCAGCTGACCGACTTCCCTAAAAGCAGAAGAACGGAGGAAAGTGGCGGAGTGAAATGCCTTCGATGTGAGGCGCTGCTCCTCGTCTTCAGTCGTGTCATAATTCCCGGTCTCAAATGAGACGAACGTGAAAGAGTTGCCACTCTATGGCCCAACACGCTCTTAGAATGACACCAAACGTTGGATTTCAGGCAGATTTCTGAGGTAGTCCTAACAGTTGTTCCAAATGTTTCCAGATGCACAATGCAAATTGGACTTACAAGGCACTGCTCCTGCATTATAGTTCAAGACACAACTTCATTTGTCTTGAAAATGAGATCATGAACAATCATTTTCTTATGTTTGTCTTGTTTATGTTTATTTGCTGCATGTCTATAACTTTCAAAAGATTTTCAAACTCAAAAGATAACCAGTCACCTACAAGGCTGTATTACACAGCATGGTGGTAACACAAGGTTAGAACATAGTCATGAGTTTCTAAGCGACCTTAAAGGTTAAATCATGACAATTTTTTCTCCACAGACAATTGCACACACAGCCGCTTTACTGTATAATAAACATATTAATGCTGCAGCTACAAAGTCATTTTAATGTTTGTTATAGCAAAGAACGACAATAAAATCTCACAATTTACATTTAGATCTGCTTCTCACTGGTGACAATACTGGTGCACTTAAAGTTATGGATTTCTTTTTAAAACCAAATTTATTATTTAAACAAATTAAAAACACCACTGCAGTATTTCATATAATTATGTTTATGGATTAAATATCTTTCTGTTTGGTAAAAGCAAAGTTGACTTTGTACAGACTCTGTTACTCGCACGCTGCTTTTGGTTCGCACCGTTTGTCTTACACCGGGCAGTATCAAACAGGGGATTCGCCAGAAAACAGGCTCAAGGCTGCCCCTGCGTGGGCAACGCACGAACCGACGAGGCTGTGGATGACGCTTCTGCTATAGATTTCCCTTTAATTTGCGTTTAGATCGTCATCTCCGCGCTAATTGCTCCTTTCAAAGGTCACATCCTGCAATTATGACTGACAACAATTCATTTCCATCACGCGAGTCTCCGACAAGCTCGCTGTCACGCGTGTATTTTTAACACTCTCACTTTATAACAGGTAGTTTGGCCAAGATAGGGTCAGATCTTCCCTGGATGAGTGCAAGCGTCATTGACCTGGTGTTTATTTTAACTGTCTGCTAAAAACAGAAAAAAATAAAGGGGGGAAAGGGAGTGTGAGCAAATGTCTCGCTTCCCTGCAAAAAGAAACTGCTTGTAAATGAGTCCGTTTGTAGGATCGATTGGATTATCATTTCGTTTCCACCTCATATCCACGGTTGAGCACAGCCGCGACCAAAGCGTATTGATCAGGTTGAATGTAAGAGGAGGCTGCCAAAGATGAGATCCGATAATGAAGGGCTTATTTGTTTAGTTTAAATTCTTAATCAGTTTTGAGCTGTAGCAGTGTATCAATAGATGAACTGTGAATCAAACTTCTGTCATAAATCACCCTCATATTTAACAACCCATAATAACACGATGTGATGTAGTTTATGTTTGTTTTATTATGTCTTTGAAAATAGTCTTGGACTTAAGGCTAAATGGTAAATTGATAAGTCCCCTAAAGAATTGATGATAAAAGAGAAAGCTTTTACCCAAACACGCGAATTATTATTATTATTATTATTATTATTATTATTATTATTATTATTATTAGCCTTCACAGGCTTATGTCTTTATTATTTTGGACAAAGGACACATTCCAATAACGGGATGTATTGATCCAAGAAAAATGCACTTTACAGTGCACTTTACAGCGACTCTGCATCCTGTTTATTCCTTATTTTAGCTTTTATCGAGCGATAATGGACAATTATCCGGAATCTTTATAACATCTCAAGCCAACTCACACGCTACCCACTTTTTATTTTCAGTCTCAAAGCGCCTGATAACCACATACTGCTGCAGTCAACTTCAAATTCTAGGCATTCCCTTTCCCGAGCACAAGATGTAAAAACATACAGGTAGTATTCCAGTTACAATCGTGCTCTTGTTAATTCCTTGCACCTGCAGGCGAGCTTCTAAATCCTCAGCTCCAACTTGAACGGCGCCCTGAGCGAGTCGTGCCGTGCCGAGCATAGCCGACTTAAAACTTCTTCCCGGTGAGGCCGACCCGGCGGCAGCCCCATTAGGTTGTAATGCTCTCTAATATAACCCGAGTCCACCGTCTAATAGATCCAGGCAGGCCTGGCGGCGGCTTTCCCCCTTCGGTAATAACGGGCTGTAATGGAGAGACGAGATGTAAAAAAGCGTCCATGTCAGCAGCATATCGGTGGTTAATGATCTATTAAGTGATCCGTGTGCTTATGGACAGCGAAAAAAAGTGTTGATGCTTGCTTGTTCTCCCCTAATGAGAGTCCCATCCTACGGATTTTAGGAATGAATAACAGAAATAAAATCACCTTTAAAATGTTACATTTAACAGTTGACGCATGGAGGCTGCAGAGGCTGCACAGCTTCCCACAGCTCACATCTCACACCTGCAACGGGCCCGCTGGTTTCACACAGGAGGCCCGTGGTCTGTCCATAGGAAGATACATGATTCGCCTCACAAATATGGATTTCTATTCTACTTCAGGACCTATCAATGCATGCGCATCTTCGCTCCGGTGCACTGCCAAAACCAGTGGGATCTCAACTCAAACTCGATCTGTATGGAAAGACAGAGTGATTGTAAGGAACACTTTTTTCCCCCTTTCTTTTAGAATCAGAATCAGCTTCTCTGTTTAACTCTAAGGTAAACATTTGGTTTTATTTGAGCACATTTTTGCTATCTGGCGCGCATAAACTTTAACGGTCTCCTCGAAAGTTGCTGGAAGTGTTACAGAAAAAAAGGGAGGTAGCCGAGCTGGAAGGCCCGCGACGGGGAGGGCGAGAGATGGAGATGGGGAGACGGTGCATTCGGAAGTGCTGCTTTGATGCGTTTTGATGCAGGAGGGAGAAAAGAGACACGCAGAGCAGACGTGCAGACCCGGCTCCAGCCTCTGAAGCACCCCATTCATTGCGCAGTAACTGATTTAAAAAGTTTTCTTTGAGATGTAATATACGCAAATGTAAAACAAACTTTGTCGCTTTTTGTCAATGCAACAATCACCCTGCGTTTAATTTAAGTTGTATTTTTGTAATTTTTCAGAATGAATATCAAAGAGTCGCTGTGAGTTTGACAATGCTGCATGTTCGTTTTTGTGTGACGAATTAACAGATTCATGATTAATTATCAATATATTTATAGCTGAAACATTTGAAATGCACTTCATCACTGAAAGTGCATAATGCATTTAACAGGCGGAATCGCAGTATAAACAGGTGTTCCCATCATTAACGTGATTGGTTTCGGCATAAAACAGTAATAACGCCAGCAAATCCGTCTCTAAAATTTAAGTTTGATTATACACTCAGTCGTCCTTTTGCATCAGTAATCTACATCTTCCGTTTACAAGGTGAGAGTTACTCAGGCATTCTTGTTTACTCCAGACTGATCGATTATCTCCGTGAAAACATGTATTATTAAGACCTGTCGTCTATGTAAACAGGCAGAGGCCAACCTCTGAAGAAGAGTAACATTCCCATCAGGGATAATTGACTGAAGAGACTTTCGGGGAAACGGCAAGAGGTGAGATAAGTGCAAATTCATGCAGTCTCATTAATATGAAAAAGAATCGATTTAACGGTGGACATCAAATGTTTGTCTTTAAAAGTCCACCCTGTGTGCCGTCTTCCTCGTGCGTAAACCCGCGTTTCACGGTCATAATTCTTCCACAGTGTTATCACAGCGCTTGCACTCTCGCTATTTACACGTTAAAAGAGTAGTTGTGTTTGCGAGGGAAATTAGGGTTTATTTCTTGTGACAGGGCGCCTCTGGTGGCGCATTTACTCATTGCTAATAGTTTGATGTGTATCATCAGTGACATGCAGTCTCTTTTTGGCACTAACCCCATGCAGACAGCTCCAGCTTCAAAACTGAAGTTATTTGCTTTGCTTTTTTGGATATGGCAGAGCAACAGAGAGGATATAAAAAATATGATGGGGAGGCCAAGACATAATTGTAGGCCTTTTCTGAGATTAGATGTCTCTGATTGACATGCAGTAAATATAACAACAAATAAATGTCAGTATGCACTGTACTGGCTTAATCCCAGAAGAAAAAGAACAATAAATCTGCCTTTTGCTGTGGTCATTTCATTAATGTAAATTGCAATGCTATGTACAATAGTTTGGCTTCCTTCCAGCTGGCTTATTGCTGAGGCGTATGCATGATACTGGGTTTTGTCATAAACTGGTGGCTGCGTGACCACAGAATGTAGGCGACACCACAAGAACCGAATATCATAGTGCAGGCAGGACATAATTAAAGACCATATTCTCAGGTCATAACTGCAATTTACATCTGGATTTTCTTAGACAATAACTTGTCACTGTAATTCTAAAGAAATCCGCATGTACTGAAAACATAATTACAATAATTTTGAGTAAAAAGTTAAATATTTTTCTTATAATTAATTGATGTGTGCTTCTAGGTGTACATAAGCAGTTTCTTTTTTTAAACTTTTGTGTTGTTCCTGAATATCAGACTTTAACATATCAGTGCTGAGGAGCATCCACTGGCTTCTATGGCCTTTTCTAATTGTCTGCATATGGAGCTGTCAGAGCACATCACTGGCTTACATTAGACCTCCACTTCATATATTCTGGAAAACATGCGTAATGTAGCGGAGACTATATACAACACCGGTGTGTTATTAAGCTAAGAGTAAAGAGAGGGATTTAATAGCCTTCAAATGTCTCTTTATAATATCTTAGCTGACTTCCTGTCAAGTGTGTAAAGCATAAATGTTTATGAGCAGACTTAGTTTGTTCTGATTATCTGCACATGAAAAAAGCTGCACACAGGAGCTAGCAGACCCCAGGTCATATTGTATTGGCCATGTTTGAGTGTGTGGGCATGATTGATCTGGAGGTGGGTGGGCGCCACACCATGCATTTTTAGGGATTAGAGCCGAACTGGCGTTTTTATTTTTCTCCGTGCCACAGACTCCTCCTCTAACCCAACCATTCATCTATTCTTTTTTTCTCTCTGAACTCCCATCAGGATGTTCTTACACAGCACTGTCCCTGTTTGTAATAATCTTCAGACATGTTGTCATCCTCCACGGATCGAAAGATGTTGCTCTTATCAAACATCTATACTTCAGTACTCCTTCTTATACCCTTTTAGTCTTCTTCTCTCCTTCTCTGTCTACCCTCCCAGGCCGGGTGACCTCCTTACCTCTCAGCTCTCTCACCCCTCTCCTCTGGCCCTGGCCCTGGCCCTGCCCACCCTGGGTCATTTATCATGGACCAGAAGGGGAGCCCCCGGGCCTGCAGGCCCCCGTCAGCCCCTGCAATCGCCTCTTTGTGGCTCCCAGCAAACAAGTGTCGGATCAGCAAAAGTCTATTAAAGCCTGGTGGGCCTTTCTCAGCCAATTGGGCTCGGGTCACTGAGCTGCTCTCCTTGCTGCTCCGAGTGCTCTTTGTGTCGCCGCCGCTCGCTGACACAGATCCTCACAAGATTAATGATTTTTAGCAGCCATTTGGGTCTCATTCACAGGGTCCTTCTCTCTTTCTGTCTCTCTGCCACTTTTCCTGTTTTTCCCCACTCGTTCTGCTCTTTTTTCTTTTACCTAGTTCTTCTTCTACTCTCCTTTATCCCCATCCATATCTGTTTTACTTTTGGTTTACTGATTCAGTCATCTCCTCCTCTTTTTTACTGCTGTTCCAATTGGCGATGATCGTTTTTTGTGTGTGTAGTTTTCAAGGCCACTATTCATACAGCTGTGATCACTGCTAGTGGAAGTCACAAATGTATGTTATAAATGGCTTTGATTTAGAGATTTTATGCATAAAAATGCGTTTTGAAAAAAGCTTCTTATTGTTCTTTGTTTGAGAGTCATGAAGTCTTGTCTGGTATAGCCCAGGCATGTTAAGAAAACCAGCTCAAGTATCCACATTACAGTCCTGCTAGGTCTCCCCGCAGCATTCCTCAGGAGGCTCAGAGTAATTTGAAATCTTAGAGCCACTTCCACGACTTCCATGTTGCCATGTTCTCAGTGTTGTTTCCAGTAATTACTGCAGGTTAAGTGCACGTCCCGGAGCCCAGTGGAGGCAGCTCTATCCCTCACCTGGGACATGACTCAGCACACTTCAGGTCATCCGGCCATTTCCCTGACCACTGGACCACACCCCGACCTACTCTAAACCCGCAGGACAGCCACGTTCGCTTCCATCACGTAATGTAATGGTTGTTTTATTTACTGGCTGAACTGTTTGCAGAAAGCCAGCCCACACTAACATGTTTATCTAGTCAGATGCTAAAAAAGCATATATTTTCTTATTTCTTTATTTTCATATTCAGCAGCTTCTAAATAAGATTATGCTTTATATAAACGGAAACATTATATGTTTCTCTCTTGGCTAAGATGGGAGATCCAGTCTTAATGCATTCGATTTTAGATACGGATGATAAAATGTGCATTTTGCCAGTCATATCTTACACCTACCTCTCCGACAAAATGCAATAGAGAGGTCAGGCTTCGGTTGTCTGAATTAGACAAAACAAACTTCCTCTATGCTGTTTGTTTCCTTTGAATCTCAGCAAGAAAAAAACTGTCTGGGGAAACAAAAAGGGAGCTGGACTTATATTAAGCTGTACTTCAGAATATATCATTAGCTTAAAAGAAATGACTGTGGCTGTTCTCCATAATCACTTAGAGTGGAGACATGTTAGGAAAGGATCTCAACGGTGACGTCTAACTTTTTTTTGTGCTGACCAGATATTAATGGATGATATTTAGGCTTTCAGCATTGCACTTTTATTTTTGCATTAAAGTACAATTAGATTCATGTAGATAGTTCCCAATCAGATCGGCTGTTTTTAGGTTCTTGTCAGAATGTGTTGGCTCAGCAGTGAAAGAAACTGTGCGTGCATGTAGTGTATATGTGAAAATATAATATTATATTCTTCCGTTAGCCTAGTGAAGCTGTCACCGCGCCTGCCGGTGGGTCAGTGTCTGCTTTCACCTAAAACTCTCCCTGTGTGTTTACAGCATGTCTGTTTCAGGACTGAATGGATGAACCCAGCCTGCTGCCGTGTCCATCAACCTGCCCCGTTTCCTGTCTGACTAATGTTCTTTTTTGTGTGCGTGCACGCTTGCATGCATGTGTGTGTATGTGTGTTTGTTTTATATGTGTCGTGATGTGGAAATGGTTATAGATGGGACTACACCATCACACTGGCAGTCTGAATCATTACTCACACAGATAGGGAGAGACCCAGGGCCGAGGAACCCCTAACATCCTCCACCTTCCTGCACAGACACACACACACACACACTTGCACACATAGACACACTCTCGTATTCACGTACACATATCCCCAGGTTATTCATTTGTACGCAGAGTGCCTGGCATTTCACCATATCCCCCCCACCCCCAAACCCCCTTTATTAAGAGACTGAAGCATTGGGCTCCCTCTTGCAGGGGGGGTGAGGAATGGTTTTCGTTTGAGCCTTATATTCTTTGTTTCTTTGTTCCTTACCTCTTCATCTCTCTTAATCTTTCATTGTCATTGCTTCCTCCCTTTTTCTCTGTCTCATTTTCTCTTTTTCTTTTTAAGGGAAGCTGTCAGCCCTCAGCCCCAATGGCTACTTGTTTTTAGAAGACCAAAGGCAAGGATGGAAAAAAAGTTGCTGCTAATTTACAATATGAGTTTTTACCTGCATTTTGAGACTCCTGATGTGAATCAGTAGGAGCAGCTAATGGCCTCTAGAGTTGTAAAGGTGCAGAATTCCCACTGATTTTGAGCTTTGGGACTTCCCTACAAAGGCAGTGAACCTTTACTCTGGTACTTAAGTCTGGCTGTGCTGGTGGAGATTCACCTTAATAGGCATAATTAATAATAAGCACTACGCCGCCATATTAGAATCTGAGGCACAAACAGGCTGCTATAATGCTAAACTTTATTTTAGAGAACCTCTTATGAAGTAGATGTATTTATTAAGTTGGATTGTGGCCTAGTTTATTAGGCATATTTATAATAATAATAATTATTATTATTTTGTATCTATAACTAATCTTCCCAAGATGCACCTTATCTGGTTGCTTATTCTGTCTCTTCCTCAGGTGGAGACCGAGCCCTCACTTTGTTGAATATATGGGAGCAATTACACCCCCATCATGAAGAGACTGTGGACCTATGCAGAATGGTAAAATGGCAATATTGTTAAACGGCCTGATTCAAAACTCACAGTGTATACTGCTGTAAACAACAACAACAACAAAAGCAAAAGAAAAGAAAAAAAAGAAAAAGTGTGTATTGTGTGAGCTCATACATTTGATATCAGATAAGGTGTGTTTGTGGTTTGCTGTGCTTGAGTACATTTGGTGTTAGTAGCATATATGCATGAGTATGTGTGTGTGTGTGTAGCAGTAAGTATGCATGTGTTGGGGGGGGAGGTGTATATGTACAGGAAGAGAGCCTGTAAATAAATCTGTTTGGGGATTGTGGGTGTGGGGATGAAATATGGTCCCCGGGATGTGGAGCAATGTGAAAAACTCGGCAACGCCAGGGAATAACAAATCTCCTGATGTCCCCTCACCGCAAAATAAATACACTCCCCTGTACAAGTCATCCATCTGGACTATGAGTCGCAACAAAGACGCCCCCAATACATCGCCAGCAGACACACACACACATACACACGCCCACACTTACACCCAAAACTCATCCCACACAGCAGCAATGTTTATTTACACATTTATTTATTTGTTTGTTTGTTTTTTTGAATTAAATGGAAACTGCTTGTGGGGAATTGAAAATGTGTTTATTGTTTTTTTGTGAATGAAAAGTGTTCTTCACCTCCCCCTATCTGTAAAGTGCTGTCTTGATCTTAATGGGTGGTTTGGAGGGGTAGTGATGAAGAGTGGGTGTTTGGGGGGTGGGGGGGGGGGGGGTGTGGGGGGGGCCTGC